>JAAAKG020154476.1:8480-30639 GCA_010014905.2 Druon quercuslanigerum | reverse complement strand
TATGAAATCTTCAGGAAATTATTTCAATTTTATAAAATCTTTAAGAAATCTTTGGAAATGTTTTTAAGATATTTGAAAAATTTGGTAATATTTATGAAATTACTTAACCCTCTGTGAAATCTTTCGGAATTCATTAAAATTTTTTAAATCTTTGGAACATCTTTAAAAATCTTTGCGAAATATTTGAAATACTTTTGAAATATTCGGTAATAGTAGTAAAATTATTAAATCTTTGCGAAATATTAAAAATATTTAGTGCTATTTGTAAAATTTTTTTAATCTTTGTGAAATCCTTGGGAAGTTATAGAAACATTTATCGGTTTATAATCTATCTGAAATTTTTGTAAAAAGTTTGATATATTATTGCAACAATTTTTGCATCTTTCTGAAATCTTTTGAAAATCTTCGCAAAATATTAGGTAATATTTGTAGGATTATTTCAATCTTTTTCAAATCTTTAGTAGATCTTTATGAAATCTTTAGAAAATCATTGCAATTTTATAAAAACTTTAAGAAATCTTTAGAAATGTATTCAACATATTTGAAATATTTTGCAATATTTATGAATATTTATGATTTTTTAAAACTCTTTGCGAAATATTTGAAATAGTTTTTAAATATTTGGTAATGATTGTAAAATATTTGAACTGTTTGTAAAATTTTTAAGAATTGATTAGAAGTCTTTATTAAAACTCTCAAAATATTTGTAAAATCTTTTAGCTCTTTGTGAAATCATTAGAAAATCATTGAAATCTTGCTTCAATCTTTGAAATATATCTGAAATCGTTGTCAAATAACAGAAGCCTTTGTGAAATATTTGAAATCTATCTTAAATCTTTGTGAAATCTTTTTAATTTTTTTTCGAATCTTTATGAAACCTTTGCGAAGTTTTTGAAAACTTTGTGAAATCTTTAAAATCTTTGGGAAATTATTGAAATTTTTATAAAATCGTTGTGAAGTCTTCATGAAAACTTTGTGAATTCTTTGTAAAATGTTTGAGAAATCTGAGTTAATTCTATAAAAATCTTTGCGACATATTTCAAATCTTTGTGTCATCTTTGCAATCTATCTAAAATATTTGTGAATTATTTACTATTTTTTTGAAATCTCTTAAATCTTTGCCTAATTATTGACAACTTTGTAAAATCTTTTTAAACATTTTTTTGACGCTGTTTTAACCCTCAAGTGCGTCAAAAGTTGATGGTAAACAGTTTGAGTACACACACAACACATTAGGAAGATGTACCAAATAGTACAATTTGATTCAATTTCACAGAGAGCCATTTTCAATGTATTTAGTACGGGTTCCTTTTTAATACAGTGAAACCCTTCAATAGCCCTACCTTCTATAGCCCTTCCGAGAATTGACGCCACACCGCAGTTAGGTGTAACGGGTTCTGCGCGGGATGCGCGGGATATGTGGTAGTCACTCAAGCCTGAACAAACAAAAGCGGAGCGCACTATAGTGCGTTAATTCTTATCCACCGTCATCCCTAAAATCGGCACTATAATAGAGTTTCACTTGATATTTAATGAAAAACATTATCAAATAACTTTTTAAAAAAACATAACTATTTTTGATTAGGGCTTTTGAGGTTTTTATGGATTTTTAAAATAATTTTTCAATAACTCTTCAAATTACCTAATTAGAGAAGCTATTGCTGAATTAGCCTGTCGTAAATGCTAATCAGTTTTGTAGGCTTTGACAAGGCCGCAAGCTATAGAAAGATTAGTACTCGTTATCAATATCATGCATCTTTTAATATTTTTGCCTAAATATTTTTCAGTTTTTATACACTCTAAAACTTTAAAAGTCCTATTCTGAATCATTGTGGTTTGTTTATTGGAATCAATTGAAAACTATCATCATTTAAGATGTGCAACATTTTTTAATATAAGCATCTCCATGAATCGCTACTGTAATACTAACTACCTTTATCCGATTAAGTAATCATTTATTCTAAATAATTTTTAAGACATTTTTCGATTCACTTACATCTCGAATTACAATTTTATTGAATTATTTTTCTACCGGAGTTTTTGGTTGATCAATGTTGAAAGAATCATTTAACATTCTCATAAAATCTTATCTAAATTTAAAATGTTAAAAATTCTGCGTGGAATAATTAAAATAGAAATATTCAAAAACCAGTGATCTAGTTGATCTCGGAAAAGGACTAAAATAATGTTTAAATGTAACTTTTGTTCACATCCTTACTCTTTATGAATGCTCGAAAATTATCAATCATTTTTTATAATATCCATAAGGGCATTATTATTCATTTTTGTTTACCTTTTAAAACATTCCTCGATGATAGAAAAGGGTAATTGTACATTTATTTTTTTAAATCATTTTTTTACTTTATTAATAATAATAAAAAAATATTTTTAATGTTGTGGCCTACTGGATTTTATTCCTAGTTTCTATCGTTTCTGTAAAAAAAGTCAATTTTATTATTTAAATAAATAATAGATCAAAAATTTAGAAAATATCTCTTATTATCTCTGGTGACTTTTTAAATAAATCTATCTAATCCATAAGATCGATGCTTTTCTATTGTTAATATAGATTGAACCCTACACAATGCGCTACAACCAATGAGAGGCACGCTACATGGTAATTTTAAGTAACTGTGGCTACAGAAATTAATTTGTGTACATTTTAGATTTTAAAACATGAAAAAACGAAATTTGCATCTGATCTTGTTTAATTTTTTTTAAATTATTTATTTGTGATATGATGCCAAAAATTTACAATAGGAAAAAGTAGACATTAAAATATACAATCATTATATTAGTATACCATACACGTTGAAAGAATGTATGATTCAATAATGAATTGATAAGACAGAGGCAGAATAAGATAAAATGTTGAATTTAGGTAAATTGAAAAACCATAGAAACTGAAAATATATGCCGTTTGAAATGAGAAAAGCAGGCAATAAGATCTTGCGAATGACGCATTATTCCGTTGTCGTACGAGGTTGTTATAGCATCGAAGCTCTGCGCTGACGATCGTCAATGCAAAAGACGACGCTCTAAATGCCTATTATTAAAATATATAAGTGATCGGCAGTCGACTTCTATGACTAGCATTCAGTCACCGACAATTAAAAAAAAATCGGTTTGAATTAATAATTTTTTCCACTATTGCTACTATTGCTATAACTCATAAATCTTTTATCAGAATTAACAACATATTACGTAACCATACTCCATAAAATAACTTTATAAACATTACTGAACATTTTTAAAAAGATGTAGAAATAATCATTAACAATAACTTAATAATAATAAATTCAATTACAAATTCGAAATATTGAAAAGAAACCAAGGTTTTTAAATATAAAATTGCATAAATATGGAACAGAAAGGAATATTAGTAATACTAAGACTAATATTGCTCCTTGTCTAACACATATTTTGGATATTAGAATTTCTTATTCATTATCTAATATACTATTAGACTAGACTAAAATTTAGCAACAACCTTTTCACTGATAAGCATGTCGAAATTTCTCAAATTGTTAAGGTCATGAAAACAAACTTGCAAAATATTCCTGATGAGTCATATGAAGAACTTAGACACAAAATACGCTCAAAAGCATTCAATTATATTAAAAACCAAATAATATCTCTGATGTTGATAGGATAGCTAAAGGCATAAAAGATACAAAAGTATTTGTAAGAAAATAATAAAAAATTTCTTGTAACACGTGTCAAAAAAGGACATGTTGCAACAATGATAAAATTTGAGGATTACAAAGACAGGATGAATGTTATGCTAAATAATAAAAAAGACTTGTGAAATAATGGATAGTAATCCGTTACAAAAATTGCAAAAAGGCACCATAAAGTCAGCTAATGGATAGAGTACTAAAGGTTTTTATAACTGGAAATACAAACATTGGCAGAATTTGTAGAATACACAAAATTCACAAATTACATAATTTACTAAGACTAGTAGTACCAGTGTTAAATTATTTCAGATTCCTTACCTAAATCAAAATCTTTTATAAAATATGCAATAGATTTTAAAGGATCTACAATTAAAAATAAAATTCCTAATAACCATGCTCTTGTTTAACGTGATTTCTCATCACTTTTTACAAATATTCGTTCAGATTCGGTTCTTAAAGGAAAGGAGTAAAGATGAAATACTATTCAAAATTACACACGAATCCTATTAGATGAATCTAAGTATGGTCTTACATCTTTAATTGATTCAACTTTTTTCAAGCTTGACAACTCTTTTTAGAAACAAAAATATGGAACACCGATTGGTTATCCAATGTCAGGGGCGTTGGCTGATATATTGTATTGCAGGATTTTGAATTTGAAGTCTTAAATAAACAAAATAAAAATACCACTTTCTTACAGTGACGTGGATGACACTGTTGTGATCATCTCTGATAATAAAATTCAAGAAAGTATTCCGAATTTTATTTTCATTTTCATAAAAAAAATACATATTCGGGTAGCCTTTTCAATTTGTATTCTAACCTTTTGATGCATAATTAAATAGGAAGAATAAAAAATATAGTAAATTCTGCAATTACACAAACAGAATGGAACTTTTCATAATAAAAACTTTAATATTGAACAAAAAGTTCTTAACTATAACAGTTTTCCTAAAGAATTTGTCGAAAAACATATTAGAAAAATATTTTAGAAACAAAATTCAACCAGAATATAGTTCAAACCAATCAAAATAATCCAAAGGCGACAGCAAATAAAAGATATTGTTTCTGTAAATTTCAATACAGATATCTCAGAAAATACAAAACGTTTATTGAATGACTACAATATCAAAACAGTCTTCCATGTTGTTGGTTGAAAATGTATGTGCTTTGTCAAAATTTGTTATTTTTATCATAACATTAATCTTCCTGATAGAAATTTTTTAGCTTGAAAATTCCATAACTTGTTTAAAAAAATTTTTTCTTGACTAAAAAAATCTTTCTTGGTAAAAACTTAACTCTTTGTTAAACATTCGTCTATTTGGTTAGAAAAATCTTCTCTTGTGGTAGAAGTTTGTCCTTTTTTGCTAAAAAATTAATTTTTTGATTGTTAAATAAAAAAATAAATTAAAAAATTGACTCTAGCAAAGTACTTTTGCGGTCATTGCTATTAGCGCGATAAACCTTACTAACTCGAGAGGAGTGGTAGGGATAGGTAAAAAGTTGTTGATGACTCTGAAAGGGTGGCTTTTGAATGATGTTTTTGAGTTTCTTAGGAAAACCATTTATATTTCTTAAACATGAGATTATTTTAATCATTTTGAATGGAGCAATATATTTTTTTAATTAATAACTACACATTTAAATTTTTGTATTTTGAAGAGTAGCTTTTTTCAGAAAAACTTGAATTTATTCCAAGGTAAAAAAAAATCAGTATGGCTATTACATAAAAAAATTGCTGCATTAGTAAGGCGAATGTTCAGACAATTATTGAATTTGTTGAAAAAGAACTAAGTGGATGAACATGGATCTGTAAAAAAAGATATTCCCCTTCGCCCCGTTGTGTTGGGAGCGAATGAAAAGATCCTATATCTCATATTGGTTATTAATAATAATATTAAAATATTTAATAATATAAATATAATTTATTAAATTTCATTTACTTTAACAACAAAATTTGGCTACGATACTTATTTTTATATGAATTTAAAGCTTTAAAAAATGAAATCTCCAATTATGCCTAAAAATTATTTATTTACTTATTATAACAGTTGACGGGCAATGGCCTTTAGTGCACACGATTCTTAAAAATTAGGATAATACTAAAATAGCGAAAATTATGCAATTATACAATTGGCGTACAGGACTCTCACGTTTCAGATACAGGATGCAGTGCCATATTTTTAATTTAGATTAAACATGTCTACACAATATGATTCTGAAGCAATTTGTAGAGGTATTAAAGAAGTCAAGAACATCACTGAGCGAGTTTGCTTCTCTACAGATTCCCGTGAGCACAGGATTAATTCCATAATTAGTTCGATGCGAGGGTAACTTAAACAATTTATGGTTACGAAGAGTCGTTGTAGATGTGTACAAATTAATCTGAGCAAGAATGGCAGAAGAGTTGATTTTATTATTAAGCAGATTAAACAGAAACGAAACGTCAGAAAATACCAATCTTGACTCTATCTTTGGTATGTTTAACAATGTTCTTATTCCATCATATTTATGATCTTACCTATTCATTGCCATTCCCAATTGTCTGGACGCAAATCGAAGATAACGATTTTGAGCTCTTTCTAGTCTAATTTTATGTATCATGTAAAATGGAGAGCAGATAATCGATGTATATTCAAGGTGCGGACGAACCAGGGCGAAAAATAATGTCTTGACGGCTTGTGAATTTTTTAACGTTGAAATATTTCTAATGACGAAACCCAGAGATTTGAGAGTTTTATGTGTAGCAGCAGAAACTTGGTCATTATATGAAATCTCTTTATCTAAAAGAAGCCAAGGTTATACACAAGCTCCAGCCTGTGTAAATACTCATCACCAATTATATACTCGTGCCTTATCGTTACTTTTTCCCGTAAAGGATATTATTGAGCATTTTTTAATGTTATGCCGCAGCCCATTTAGAATATACCAAGTCTGTGATTAGTAAAGTTAATTTTGCAGTTCAATGCAATCCATAAACGAGCTAATTACTCTAAACATTTTCAAGTCATCAGCATAGAGCAAAAAAGAACAAAATTTTAAGACGGCTCCAACATTATTGACCAGAAGGATAAAAAGGAGCGGCCTAAGATGCGACCCCTGCGGCACACCAGATATTGCGTGGAATGCGTTAGAATGTTTATTTTCAACTCGAACGGATTGAAAGCTGCAATTCAAGTAACTTGAGATCCATGAAATAAAATTAGATCCGATTCCCAAAGATCTGAGTTTCGCTCCTAGAATGTTATGATCATATATGTCAAAAGCTTTTCAGAAATCTGTATAAATGGTATCCACTTGGTAGCGAGGTTCCATAGACTGTGACACAAAGTGCGTAAAAAACATAAATTAGTCATAGTGGAACTCCCCCGCAAAAAGCCACGCTGCTCATCAATAAAGGTGTTTGTTTAAGTTGAGTACAATCGATCGTAAACAAGGCTTTCAAAAACTTTAGCTAAGGTGCTTAGTTATTGGTAGATAGTTTATAATTTCACGGCGACGTCCTGATTTGTGAACTGGAGTAATAGTACCTTTTTTCCACTTTAGAAGAAAGCAAGAATTCGAAATTGACATGTTAAATATGAGATACATCGGAAGAATCAATAATGAGCAACACGAGTTAATGATGGAAGGAGGTACACCATCTGGACCAGCACCTTTATTGACATCTAGTTTTAATAGTTTGTTCTTTATTTTTTCTCGGTCAATTTTTATACTAGGCAAATCGATTGTATCAGTTAACGGAAATTTAACATCATTTGTGGACGGTACACTATAAACAGATTTAAAGTGCTTCGCAAAAAGTTCAGCTCTCCCATCGCTTGTGTCCACCTGTTTATTCCCAAGGAACATGTTCTTGGGCAGACTTTTGGTACCAAGCATTGAATTTACAAATGTTGAAAAAGACGGAGGATTCTCAATAATAGAATTTTCACATCTTGTTATAAAATTAAGGTAACAAGTGTTAGACATTGTTTTACATTGTTAAAATCTCTGATAATCTGTCAAGTTACGAGATCTCTTATAAGCCAAGTGGGCCTCTTTCTTTGGTATGGTAAGGTAATTCAAGTCACTAATGAACCACGGAGGATAGCTGGTATATTTTATAACTTTAAGAGAAACAAAATAATTAAAGCAGCATACAAGTACGCATAAAAAATGTCAAGTGCAGCATCAACTTCAGTGTTTTCAAAAAGATTTTTCCAATAAACTTCACATAGAAAGTTGTTGATCGCATTAATATTTGCAGACGTAAAATCATAACGAGTAATAATAAAATCATTACGCTTGTACATTTCTTCTATGACCCTATTTATACTCAGATCGAAGGAAAGCGGAGGGTGCTAACTGTCAACTGGTAAGAGCGGGTCGACGGCTATTTTTATTTCAAGATTAGTAAAATTAAAGAAAACAAGGTCTAAATTGGAACCATGCGCATTCTTGTTGTTGTTGATTGGCGATATATTCAAAAACTTTAGAGAATCAAAGACACAATCTAAGATATAAATCTGCATTTGCAGTGAACCATGTTCTGGAGTGCAAATAGTACGCTTATCAGGTTTTACGCTCCAGGAAGCATAGGGCATATTAAAATCCACAAGGATAGAGACGGTATGTTCAGGAAAATAACTCAGTACATCTCCGCACGCCGAGCACATATCAAATACTTCTTTGTATTAGTTAGTATGTTAAAAGCATCAATGATGTAAGTGATAGAAGAGATCGAAAATCTCAGAAACAAGTGTTCCGCCGTCTCAATACTCTTGGGAACATGAAGACACCCTAGGCTTAATAAAGAAGCGATTAGAACTTTACCACAACAGGAACAGTCAGTCGACAAATGATTTCTGTCAAAACGAAAGATATCATAATCAATAAAGCCTAATTCTACAGAGTCGATGTTATTTTGAAGCCAGGTCTCAGAAAAAACAATAATATTATTATACGTGGTCGTTGGTATCACTTGACGAGGCAGAGACAGTTTAGTGCATACGCCCCTAACATTTTGATAGTACACTGAAATCGTTGCATTATTGTTACTTACGTAGGCATTAGTAGGTAGGATATCGATTGACTTATTCACTGCGAGATCTGCACCTGGTGGACGACTGAAGTGGCAACGAGATGTTAGTACGTTTGCTCACTTTTGTTATTGCAGGTATCGTGACTTGGAATGACAATGCGAGACCCTATTCTCCATTCACACCACGCGTGGCAAGCTCCTTCGTCAATGCTGCTATTTCTTCGGTCTGGGCTTTCGTACGATCGAGAGATATCCAGATCGATTTTAAAAGGTCTTTGCTCACAACATTTCTTTTTGCATGCAGGACAGCATGTAAGTGTGCATCCGCTGCTTTTTTCGACTCGCACGTCAACTACATAGATCGTGGTTTCTGAAGGCCCTGCGAGAAACACCCAGTCTATAGGCTCTAACTTTATCATACAAACTTTCTGAGATAATTCCTGCAAATGTTTCATGGATTTCAGACATAGGTTTTTCTTTGCTTGAGGCTGGTATGCTGCTCAAAGGAGAAATGTGTTCAGGAAGGCCAAAAAGGATGAAATTATTTTTGCGAGTAAATCTTTGCTCTAATTCTGCTAGACATTGACGGGTTAGTATTTTATTGAGAACAATGGGAATAGATGTTTCAAGCGTTTTGATTTTGTCAATAATACCTTAAGCTGTAGTCATCCTGATGTTTAGATCTGCTACTCGTGCCTCCGTTTTGTCAATACGTAAAACAGTGTGGTAAATTTTTGTGGATAAAGTGTCAAATTTAGATGGAACCAAGCTAACACTAGTAGACACCTCATTTAACTTAGGTTTAACGTCAGCAAGCTGACGCTCGTTGTCACATTCACAAGAATAGCTGAAGCTAGTGCTCCATTAATTATTCTTTCGATATCCTGAATCGTTACCGAAGCCGGAACCGATGTCTGCCCCAGCGATTCAAGCATTGTTGGAGTACGAGGTTTTGTAGACCGGCATCATTTAGAGAAGGCACCATTATCAAGAGTACTTGTACAGGTAGCACAGCCTGGATGATAGGGCTTCTGACAGCCGGTTCACAGAACTGCATCAATGACAGTAGATATGCATCCCACACAGATCTTTTCCAAATGCGTAGGCTTATCCTTTGGAGTTATGACGACAAGACGAATCTCCTCAAGTTTACTCAAGTCAAAAGTTAGAGCAAACAAGTTATAGACTGAGAGTCAATGTATAAATCAATAAATGAAATTTATACGCCACGCGCCGAGTCAGAGTCACAGCAGTCAGTTCTCAACACAGAACAGGTGTAAGTCCTAAAATTGGGAAACTGAACAAAACTACACTAGAAATGCAACAAAACCGCTTGTCCTCATTGCAGAATCACGTACGGCACACACTAAACTCAAAATACATCGTATAGCCGATCGACAAACTTTAAAAATTCAGCCAAAATACGGAGCACCGATCACGACAAACTCACTCGTTCAGCCATTTTGCGTGGTGTAAATTATTATCTGAAGATCTAGTTTTTAATGGTACTTATGTTCTTGTCGCTTGAGAACTAGGAAGATATAATTATTTTCCTAATCTTACAAAAATTATATTCATCATTCCCGGACATAAAAAAGCTAGGAATATAACATATCTATATTATTTATAACTAATTGGTTTAAAACTGTTATTTTTGTGTTAAAAATTCTTCTTTTTGACGTAATTTTCATTGAAAATTCATCTCTTTTGGTTGCAAATTAAAACGAAATAATTTTAATTTAAAGTCGGGAACAGCTTCAGTTGCGCTTTTTGTGTTTTTATTTTTTGAAGTCTAAATTTCATGCAAATGAAGTACCGTAACGAGGTTTTGTTGACATTTTCATCATACCTATCATTGGTTCAAGTGTCCTGTCCCTATACCCTATGGGTAGTTTATTGTATTTTTCATGAAAATGCAAATGCTTTTTTGTAATTTTTGTTTTTCAATGAAAAAATAATATTAACTTTTTTTAATTATCTGTTCCATGAAATTGATGCGGTATTGTATTTCCTTTCTTCGATTTTTTCCTCTAAAAAGCCACGTGTAAGATAAAAAAAATTTTTAACAAGCTTTTATTCAAATATACAACAAAGAAACAAAATAATTTAATCGAAAACGGGGGGTTGCAATATAATTATAATAATAATGTGACTAAATATAAAAGCCTGGAGTGTAAATATTGAATACGGCATCAATCACATTATTATTATGTTTTTATTATGAAACTACTAAACGATTTCATTTTTTTTGTCTGTTTGTAGTACATTTAAATAATAGCTTGTTTGTAAACACTTATTTTTAACTATCCTAATAATTTTATTTATCTACGATTATCTGTTTTTTAATCTTAGAATTTTATATTTTGATATTCGTTTGAATATTTCAAAGTGTTTTAAAGTTGAAAGAAAGATTTGATTATCTGTTAGAAAAATACGAAAGAACATACATACACCAATTCAAATAAAAGCATACAATAATAATAATAATAATTTCAATGAAGACTGCAATCAAGGTATTTCTGCTGAATTGAAAATTTTATTAGAAAAAAATCACATGAGAATAGAACTACTTTTCAGTCCTTCTTGTTGAATTTGATGAAATGTCGAAGATCGTCAAATGAATTGTTGCTGGCGAAGTTTTTAATTTTTTTCTTCTAGAATAAATATGCTGGTTGGTGGTATGCGAGAGGTTGATAAGCGATTCCAAGATTATTGTAATTGCGGACAATAGATTGAGAGCTGCTCGCAAGAGGCACAGGAGCAGCGGCAGCAGGGAATGCGTACGGTAAAATGGGGCTGTAATATCCTGGAGCTGGACCCGGAGCTGGAGCAGGAGCTGGAACTGGAGCTGGAACTGCGAAGGCGACGGCCAAAACGGCGAGGAAAGCGAACTGCGAAAAAAAACAGTCAATTATTTCATTCAATTCTCTATTATATTCTTAACTAAATTTTCAATTAAATTTTATTCTTAATTCTATTCCTAATCCCATTTTGTAATAAATTCTCGGGTTAATTCAATTCAGTTTGCTTAAAAAAATTAAAGATAATAAACATTAATATTATTTATTATAACTTAAATTTATTAAGCTTGCTAATGAAATAACAATTATTTAACTTTTATTGAGTCAGTATAGAAACTAGCAGTCACTGTAAATTGTTTATCCACTTGTTTCTATATAAAAAATCCGATAACTTTTTTAACAATTACTTCAATGATTTTATTTACCTTCGAGTGAATCTAAGCTTTTCTCAAAAAACTCTATTCGTCCAAAAAAAAAACAATAAAAATGTTGTTGTCATTTAATAAAAAATATGCATCTTCATTCAGAATAATTCATGAAGATCGTTCTTGATTAGTTTTATTTTTCCAGACATTTTAGAAAAACTATTAATTTATTTTCTAAAATTATATTTCACTCAAAGTAGAAATATTAATTTGATATAATATTTAACAACTATAAATAATTGAAGAGTGAAAATTGGTTAGATTTTTTCAATAAATAAAAATGAAGAAAAGTAAATTTTCTAATAAACTCACCAAGTTGAACATGTTGAATAGGGTTTGTAATATTGTTTCTTGTGCAAGAGACAAACTTGACTATGCAGAAAACACTTTGCTTGAGAGTATTTATACCCAACGTCCCAACATTATCTACTAGCCACCCCTTCAGGGTCATCAACAATTTTTTACCTATCCCTACCACGCCTCTTGTGTTAGTAGGATATACCGCGCCAATATCAATGACCGCAAAAGTACACTGTAAGAGTCAATTTTTTATTTACTTTTTATTTTACAACCAAAAAAAGAAATTTTTCATCTAAAAAAAGTCAAACTTCTACCACAAGAGAAGATTTTTCTAATCAAGTAGACTAATGTTCAACAAAAGAATTTAATTTTCTGCCAAGAAAGATTTTCTAGTCAAGAAAGTAAAAAATTATAAACAGATTGTGCAGTTTTCAATCCGAAATCGAGTAATTTTGTACATAAAATTTGGATATTTAAGGCAAAAATATTTATTTTTAACAAAGAAGTGCATTTTTAATTGAATAGTTAAATTTTATACCAAGAAGATTAATTTATGCCGATTAATTTTCTGTCAAAAATGAGGAATTTCGAACCAAATGGTTGAATCGTCAACGACAAAAATAAATTTTTAACAAAGAAGTAGAATTTTTAAGCAAACTGTTGAATTTTGAACCTATTCCTTTCTCGAAAAATTGTGGTATTTTTAATCATACTTTTGAATTTTGAACGAAAAAAATTATTTTTAGTACAGTAATAGAATTTTTAAGCAGATTAATGAATTTTAAAACTATTGTTTTTTAAACAAAATAGGCAGGTTTTGTCCCGAATAGTAGAATTTTCAACAAGAAAAATAAGTTTTCAACAAAAAGTTTGAATTTTTGCAAAAAATTAGGAATTTTCCATTAAATATTTGAATATTTATAACAAAAATTAATTTTTGATGAAATAGTTGATTTTTCAACTTAAAAAGACAAATTTTCTACAAAGAGAGATTCTTTAGTTAAAACAACAACAGAAAAAAAATTGTCGAATTTTCAAGAGAAAAGGATTTACTTTGTACAAAAATTTGAATATTTAACGCAGAAATATTCCTTTTTATTTAAGAAATTAATTTTAAACCAAATAGTTGAATTTTTAGTCAAGAATATTAATTTTTTGCTGAAATTGCTCCATTGGCAACGAAATACGTAAGTTTTTTAATAAATATTTAAAACATTAACTAAACAAATGAATTTTGAAAATATTAGTTGAATTTCTAACCCAATTGTTAAATTATCAACCAAAAATATCAATTTCTAACCACGAGAATGAATTTTTTGCCAAAAACGAGGACTTTTCAAGAAAAAGTATAAGATGAGAAATTAATGTTTTAAACTTTAAATAAAAAAAATAATTGTTTATGAAATTAGTTGAATTATTAACAAAAAATATGAATTTTCAACCAAGAGTATTAATTTACTTCCAAAATGAGGAGCTTTCCAGAAAACACATAAGTTTATAAGTAAATATTTAAAAGTACAAATAAAAAAAATTAATTTCTGAGAAAATTAGTTGAATTTTTAACAAAATTTTTGAATTATTAACCAAAAATATGAATTTCTAAACACGAGATTTAATTTTTGCTAAATATAAGGACTTTTCAAGAAAACGCATATGTTTACAATTTAATGTTTTAAACTTCAAATAAAAAAAAATGTTTAAAAAAGTAGTTGAATTATTAACTAAATCGTTAAATTATTAACAAAAAATATGAATTTTCAACCAAGAGAATTAATTTACTTCCAAAAATGAGGAGTTTTCAAGAAAACACATAAGTGTATAAGTAAATATTTAAAAGTTCAAATAAAAAAATTAATTTCTAAAAAAATTAATTGAATTTTTAACAAAATTTTTGTATAATAAACCAAAAATATAAATTTCTAACCACGAGATTTAATTTTTTGCCAAATATGAGGATTTTTCAAGAAAACGCAAAAGTTTACAAATTAATGTTTTGAACTTCAAATAAAAAAAATATTTTTTAGGAAAGTAGTTGTATTTTTTATTAACAAAAAATATAAATTTTCAACCAAGAAAATTAATTTATTTCTAAAAATGAGGTAAATATTTAATATTATATTTAATATTGGTAAATATTTAAATTCATTTCTAAAAAAATTTTAGTTGAATTTTTAACCAAATTTTTGAATTAATAACCAAAAATATGAATTTTCAATCAAGAGAATTAGTTGCTATCAAAAATGACGGATTTTTTTATAAACTATTAAAAATAAAATGAATAAAATAATAATAATGATAATGAATTTTAAACTAAAAAATTATTATTAACAAACTAGTAGTAGAATTTTGAACCTTTTGTTTTCTCAACAGAATTGATTAATTTATTACGCGTGTTAAATTTTGAACTAGAATAGTTTAATATTTATAATAAAAACAAATTTTTTATAAGGCAGTTTAATTTGTTACAGAAATAGTGAATTCTAGAAGAAATATGTAATAGTTGATATATCTCTACTAAGAATAACAAATTTTACCCAGAGAGGCGAATTTTCAACAAATAAGTTTAATTTTTCTGTCAGGAAAGGGAAATTTTTTTAACAAATTGTAAGATTGTAAAGCCTAAAAAGACGAATTTTATGCAAAATAGATAAATAGTAACGTTTAAATATTTATTTCTGACTAACAAATTAATTTTCAGCCAAATATTAAAATTTCTATTTTAAAGAAATGAATTTTTAAGGAAACAGTTGAAGTTTTAACCAAATTGTTAACTTCTTAAGTAAAAATATCAGTTTTCAACAACAAAATTAATTTTCTGCAAAAAATACGAATTTTTAACGCAACAGTTGAATTTTATACGAAAAAAAATTTTATGAAGAAATTAAAAAAAATGTATCCCAACTGTCGAATTTTTAAGACAAAAAGATTAATTTTGTACAAAACAGGTGATTATTTAACGCAAAAATAATAATTTTAACAAACATTTTCATTTTTTTGAATAGTTTGATTTTTACACACGAAAATTGGGTTTTTAACCCAGATGACGAATTTTCTACAAAAAGTTAAATTTTCCCCTATAAAATATATTTATTCATCAAAACAGATCATTTTCAACCAAATAGTTGAATTTTTCTACAAAAATAGTTGAAACCAAAAAGATTAATTTCCAACAAAACAGTTGAATTTTCTTCTAACACAATTTACTTTTTAACAAAATTTGAAAGTATTCATTTTTAACAAACAAGTATAGTTTAGACCGAAAAGTTGAATTTTTCACATAGCAGTAGAATTTTCTACCAAAATAGTTAAGTTTTAAACCCAAAAAGACGAATTTTAAATAAAGCTGAATTTTCTACCAAATAAGAACGACCTTTTAGAAATTTTTTTAAATTTTTAACGGAAAAGATTAGTTTTCTACAAAAAATACGAATTAAAAAAAAAAAATATATATATATATATATATATCAATTTTCCACCAATGAGATGAATTTTCAACCAAAAAGAATACCTTTTTTACACAATTTTTGATTTTTTACAAAATAATGAAAGGTTTGACCAAGAAGTAGAATTTTTCAAAAAAATACGAATTTAATATCTGAAAATATTAATTTTTAACATCCAAGTTCACTTTCTACCAAAAAATAGAATTTTTCACAAAGCAGTTGAATTTTCTGCTAAAATAGTTAAAGTTTTAACTAAAAAGATGTGTTTCTTAAAAAGTTAGGTTTTTAACCAAAAAATTAGATTTATAAAAAAAAGACGAATTTTTTCCAAAATTCATAATTTTTTGAATTTTTACCCAAAACGGAAGCTTTGTTTACCCAATTGTTGAATTTTTAAAAAAGTAAAGCAACTTTAAAAAAAAATCATTATTGTAGAAAAATGTTAAATTTTCAATCTGAAGATAATCATTTTTAACAAACAAGTTTATTTTCAAAGAAAAAGTTAAATTTTTAATAAAGCAGGCTCATTTTCTATTACAATAGTTGACTTTTCAGTAAACTAAAATAATAGTTAAAGTTTAATTTGCTTCAAAAAATGACGTTTTAAGCAAAATTTTAAATTTTTATCCAAAAAGATTAGTTTTCTATAAAAAAACACAAATTTTTCACAAAATACATCGATTTTTAGCCAAAGAGGTAAATTCTTGTTCAAAGGCATTATTATTCAACCAATGAAGATTTTAAGGGATGAATTTTCAACTCGAAAATAATAATTTTTTACAATAAAATTAATTTGTAGCCAAATCGTTGAATTTCCAGTCAAGAAGAATGCATTTTTATCAAATTTGTTGATTTTTCAACTTAAGGAAAAGTTTTTAATTATTTAGTTAAACTTTAAACCAAAAATGTAATAGTTGATGTTGCAACTTGACGAGACTTTTTTTTGACAAAAATAGTTTAATTCAACGAAAAGGGCGAATTTTCAAAAAAATGTTTAAATTTTCTACCAAGAAGATTAAATTTTTTTACTGAAACAGACGAATGTTAAACAGATATATGAATTTTTAAGCAAGAAAGATGTTTTGGTAAAATTGAATCAAGTTTTATCCAAAGTATTGAATTTTCAAGCCACACGAATTTAAATAAAAAAGTGGAATTTTTAATCGTAAAAAATAAATTATTAGCGAAACAGGTCATTTCCAATAAAATGGTTAAATTTTCTATTAAAATAGTTCAACTTTCAACAAAAAAGATAGACTTGGAATAAAAAAATTTAGACCTTTGAATAAAATTTTAACATTTTTTAATAGAACAAATACAGTTTCAACCAAAAATTATTATCATTTGACGAAAAAAGTTGATTTTTTGGTAGAATTATATTAATTCAGTTCGTATTTAATTGAACAAAATAAAAAAGCAGAAAATTGGGGCTAAGGGAAAAACAAATAAAATTCATCTATTGATAGAAAATTCTACTAATTGGTTGAAAGATGAACTACTATGATAAAATTTTTTTTATTAAGGATTCATCACTTTACTCAAAAAATCGTGTCTTTGGCTGATAATTTAATATTTTTTTGAAAATTCGTTTTCATTTTACGAAAACTAATTATTTGTTTTTTTGTAAAAAATTAAACTTTTTGTTTTCGAAGGTTTAAAGAGACAAAAAAATAATTCTTAATTAAAATTATTTCAACAAATTAAAAAAATGTAGATTTTTGAAGATTTGGAAAAAAGACTTAAAAGTATATTAAGAATTTTAAAAGCGTTCAAGAGAATATAAAATATTTCATAAGCATCCCTGGAAATTTTAAAATAATGTGTTATTTTAATTATATGTCAGGCCAATATTGGAAAAGTTTTATAACTTTCCAAACGATTTGCAAAATTCTAAAAAAAAAAGGTTTTTTAAATGTTTCTTTGTTTTGTAGAAAATTTGTCTGTTGGTTTGCAAACTCAACTATTTGGATAAAAATTTCGTCTTTTATTTGAAATTGCAACCGTTTGGTATAAAATTAATTTTTTTGGTTAAGGATTAGACAATGTTGTTAAAAATTAGTATATTTTGATGAATTCAACTCTATTTTATTTAAAATAAAAAAAAAATTTTGGTTTAAGATTCATAATTTTTGTTTAAATTAATCTCTTTGTTTGTAAATGTGAATATTTTGTGTAACATTTGTCCTTTTTGGCAGAAAATTATTCTGTTTTATTAAAAAATGATATTTATTGGTTAATAAATGACTGATCTTTAAAAAATAGTTAAATTTTGAACTAAAAATATTTATTATCCAGCAGCTGGGTTTCTAACTAAAAAAAACTGTTTTCCAAAAGGACGAATTTTTTACAAACACAGCCTCATTTATTAACTAATAAATATCATTTCTCAATAACAAAGAATAATTTTCTGACAAAAAGGAAGAATGTTCCACAAAATATTTACATTTAAAAACTAGGAGATTAATTTTAAACTAAAATATTTTGATGAATTCAAATATATTTTATTCAAAATCAAATTTTTTCTGGTTTAAGATTCATCATCTTTGTTTAAAATTAATCTCTTTGTTTGTAAATGTGAATATTTTGTTGAAAATTTGTCCTTTTTGGCAGAAAATTATTCTTTGTTGTTGAGAAGTGATATTTAATAATTAATAAATGAAGCTGTGTTTGTAAAAATTCGTCCTTTTGGAAGACAGTCTATCTTTTTTTGTTAGAAAACCAGCTGGTTGAAAATAAATATTTTTTAGATAAAAAGTTATATTAACATAACTTTTATAATAAATAGATAAATCTAAAAAATAAATAGTTATCATTAAATTTTATGTTGTATTGAAAGTTTTTCTTTCCCTCAAATTGTAATTTACCAAAAAATTTTGTTCTGTCTTGACTAACAACTCTTTTTTAGTTAAAAAAGCAACAATTTGATCAAGAATTCGTTTTCTTTTTTTGTTTGAAAAATTATTTTTCGTTGTATTTTGTTTGTTTGTTAAACGTTTTACTACTACGTTGAAAGTGAAACTACTTTGTTAAAATTTTAATTGTTTGTCACAGAATTAATTTGTATGGTTTAAAATTAAATTTTTTCGGGAAAATAATCTTTTTTGGTTTGAAAAGCTCCTAGTTGTAAATTAATATTTATTATTTGAAAATTAAACTACTTGTTTGAAGATTTACTTTTTGCTGAATTTTTTTATTTGACGTTTCTAAAACTTTGATTTTTTTTAATTTTCTACAGAATCTTAGAAAATTTATATTTATATTACTTTTGAAACCAATTTACTCGTTTGGTTGAAAATTCATAACTTTAGTTTAAAATTCATCTCTTTTTTAGAAAATGTAAAGATTTTGCTTAAAATTCGTTTTTTTGGAACAAAATTTAATCTCTTTAATTTAATCTATTTAATTGTTTATATCCTTAAAAACAAATAAGCCTGAAAAATAAATGGTTGTTGGAAAATTTTAATTTGGCATTAAAAATCATGATTTATAATGAAAACCGGACTTTGAATCTGAAAACTAAGTTGTAGAACCACACCCGATGGGATCGACCTTGAGCATCACTTAACATTTTTCCAGAAGTAATGCACGCCCGGTCAATCCTTTCTTCTAGAACCAAGTTCCACCCTTCTCCTGGTCTCAGAACTGGAGAACTGGAAGGGACCACAAAAAATTTTAAAGGTATATAAGGGACGGTTTCTAGATACTTCAGCATATCTACTCTTGAGAGCACCAGTAAACTCAACATGTTCAAATTGGTAAGTACAATTTCTGGTATCAAACATTTATCATCAACTCAAAAAATATTAAATTTTTTTTCTTAGAAAAAAGTGCCTTGATCAAGCTCAAAATTTGAAAATTTCGTAAAATCTGGATAATTATGGATCATTCGGGGTGGAGGGGGGAGTCAAGGATTTTTGTGCTATTTTATATAGGGAGGTCGAAACTATTTTTCACATAAGCTGTTATGTTAAAAATTCAACAATTTTTTAAAAAGTTATCCTCTTTAGTTGAAAATTCAAGTGTTTCGTTGAAATTTGACTTTTTCGACTTGGAAATTAAAATTTTATGTAGAAATTTTATTTTTTGTTTGCCAATAAATTTTATTTGATAACAAATTTATCTATGTTATTGAAAATTTGTGTTTTTTCTTCGAAAATTCATTTCTTTTTGTAAAAATTTTACCTTGTTTGGTTCGAAATACAATTATCTATTTTGTTGAAAAATCGTCTTTTTTGCTTGAAAATTCAACAACTTCATTTTTTTAAATTTTTCATTTTTGACAAAAAAACTGTGCTGTTGAAGAAATTTTACCTATTCTGGTTTGCAACAAAAAGTTAAAAATTATTCTGCTTCGATTTAAAATAAACTTTTTTCTTAAAAATTGAAGTCTTTGGTTGAAAATTTTTTTGTTCTTTTACTTAAAAATTGAACAAGTTTCTTGAGAAAGTTTTTCTTCCTGGTCTAAGAAATTTGGTTTTATTTAAAATGCAACTATTTTGTTAATAATTTATTTTGTCTTGGGTCGGTAACATTTATCATTTGTTGTGAAGAATAGATATATTTTCTCCAACAAAAAATTTTCTTGGTAGAAAATTAATTCTTTTGGTTAAAAGTGTAACTTTTTTATGAATAATTTATGTAGTTTATTTAACTATTTAGTTGAAAATTAATCTGTTCTTGTTGAAGTTGAAGTATTTTGTTTAAAATTTGTCTTTATTGATTAATTTCAAGTGTTTTTGATACCAAAGTAAAAAAATTTTTTTGTTCAAAAGTGAATTATTATCTTTTTGGTGCTAATTTACCTTTAAAGTTTTTAAATTTTTCTTCTTTTAACTGCAAATTTAACTATATAGTTGAAAATCCGTTTCGTGATTAGTTACAAATTTATATTTTTTAATACAAAATTTATGTATTTTGTTAAAAATTCGTCTTTTTTATTGAAAATTATTCCTCCTGGTTAAAAGCTTTTAATAAAGATTTATGTATTTTGTTTTTAAAAAACTGTCTGGTTTAAAATTAATTTGTTTTAGTTCAAGATTTAAGTCTTTCGTTGAAAATTCGTCTTCATTGAACATTTTAATTGTTTTTGATTTTAAAGTAAAATCTATTTTGTTAAGATACCAAAATTTACATTTTTAGTGAAAATTCACATTTTTTAGCTTAAAAATTAAATGTTGTATTTAGAAATTTAACTATTCGTTTGAAAATTCAACTATTTTGCAGTAAATTCAACAATCTGATACGAAATTCCAATATTTGTTTGGAAGTTAAACTACTTTTTTAAAAATTTATTTCTTTGGTTGAAAATGCAACTATTTTTTTTTTTAATTTATTCTGTTGTTGGCTAAAAATGAATCGCTGTGAGTAGAAAATTAATTTTTTTTTAGTTAGAAAATTAAATCTTTTAGTTCAAAGTGTAACTATCTTGTTTAAATTTTAAGCGCTTTTGTTGAAAAACTTTTTGATCCAAACTTAATTTGTTTTAATTGAAGATTGAACTCTTGTTGAAAAGTCGTTTTTATGGCTTGCAAATATTAACTTTTTGATTCAAGAAAGGATTTTCAAATTTCGAAAAAATTGGCGAGTGCATTTTCTATTTAAAAAATTGGTTAATGTTATATTGAACAATACAGTTGACTTTTTTTTAATTTTCACAAGCACATTTTTTTTATTTTTCGATTTATCAAAGAAGGTCTTATATCTATGCTAAAACTATATACAAATAATTTCCAGTATATGAAAATAAAAAAACGTATTATGTTATAAACAATTAAATGAAAAAAAATTATTTTTTGGGATTGGAAATTCTGAGCAGATTTAAATATACCGTTTGTGTCTAAAATATAAATTAAATTAGTTTTTCATTGATAATAATTGAAAATAGAAGGTATTTAGCGATTTTTTAAACAATTTCTATAAACAAATTAACAGCGTGAATATTTTTTAAGAAATAAGCTCAATTTTTTGAGAAATCAACTAAGAATGAATTTTCGATTACTCTTCGCTATGATGCTTTGCAAATGTCCAAGAATCATTAATTATTTAAACAATTTTAGAAACAAAAATCTTAAAAATTTTCAAAATGTGCTCACTTTTTGAATTTTTATCCAAAATTGCTGGCTAAAGAACTTGACCTTTATTTTAGGACACTAAAAGAGAATACCAAATGTCAATCCAATCTCTCAATTCTTTCGAAAGTTATCGTGCAAAAATCGGGAGGGGGGTTTTAATCCCCGAGAATGTAAAAATTTGAATTTTCATGATAGAAAGAAATACCATTCTATCTCTTTCTAATCTCTATTCCTGTCTATCTTTTTCTATTTCTTAGTTAATATAAATTCGCGTCTTCTTCTCTATAGCATCGTATCCTATATTTATCAGAGTCTATATTTTTCTATCCCTTTATCAGTCCACATTCATCCACCCCCCCCCCCTCTCCACTTCTAACACCACTTTTCCTCTCATCCCTTTCTCTCTCTCTCAGTTT
>JAAAKG020154465.1:0-30639 GCA_010014905.2 Druon quercuslanigerum | reverse complement strand
GGAGGTGTGTTAAGGAATAGGAAGAAGGTGAAAGAAAAAAATGTAAACCCTTAGGGGACACATTAGAAGCTTCCACTACTACTTAAATGGAATTCCTTGTGTACACTAACATAGACTTTACAGCTCGAAATGCTCTAAAAATCGGGGAAATGGGTGTTTTTTTCCACAAAAATGGGGAAATACTAGAAAACAAACTCTTGTGAGTAACATTATTAACAAAATAAGATGAAATTTGAACAAAAGAGTTGAGTTTCTAGACTAAAAAGTTGAGCGATTAAGAAAATAATTCACTTTTAAACCCCAAAAGATAAATTTTCAAATAAAAAAGTTTTCAATACAGTAGTTAAATTTTCCAATAAAGAGATGAATTTTCAAAAGAAATGTTAAATCTTCTATTAAAAAATGAATTTTCAGGAGAAGAGTTTATCTTTCAATGAATTAGTTGAATTTTCAACCAAAATAGGTTTCAACTATAAATAAAAAACTGTTGGATTCTCGAACCAAAAGGACGAGTTTTTAACCAAAAAGATGAATTTTCAGTTAAAAAATAAATGTTGAACCAAAAAGAAATAAATTTTCAACAAAATAGTTCAACTTTCAAGCAGGTTTTTCTAAATTTTGAATAAACAAGACGAATATTTAACAAAATAGTTAATTTTCGATAAAAAATATGACTTTTTAGCAAAGTAGATTAATTTCTAACAAAATAGTTAAATTTTTAATAAATGGACGATTTTTCAAACAAAAGATTAATGTTCAACCGACAACACTTGCATTTGCAACCAAATAATTTAATTTGTATGTCGAGAAGATGATTCTGTAAGAATACAGTGCGATTTTATATAAAACAAAATTAATTTTCAACCAAGAAAGCTAAATGATCTAAGGATAAGCTATAGATTTTTATTCAAAAAAGGCGAATGTGCAACGAATCAGTTGAATTTTCGACAAAAAAAAGATGACATAATGAAAAATGAATTAAATTTTATAAATAAGTTCTTAAACCAAATACTAAAATTATTAAAGAAAATTTTCGACCAAAAGAGATATTTTTCTACCAAAAGATGAATTTTGAATTCAAAAGGATGAATTTAATATCCAAAAATATCAATTTTCACCATATCAGTTGAATTTACGGTTGAAATAGATGACTTTTGAAATAAAAGTTGAATTTTTAACAATATAATATATTATCCAAAACGATGAATTTCAACCAAAAATTCGACGGTAAACTTCTTAATTTAAAACAATGGACTTTCAATCAAAAATAATTGGATTATATTATTTCAGTTGGCATTAAAGCAAAAAAAGGAGGAAGATGAACAATTTCTTGGAAATAGGAGGACAAAGAGGAAATCTTTAAAAATGGCAAAAAAAGATAATAATGGAAAGAGTCTAAACTCATTTCTCGGTTTTAAAATTCCGGGCTGTTTAAAATTTGAAATTACCTTAAAAACAAAGTAATGTTTAATTTTATGGATTAAAAGTATCTTCAAATTAGTGACTCTTAAAAAACCGTAATAAATTTGAAGCATTTAAGTATTTAAACTTAAAGATTCAAAACTGAACACTTTTAGGCTCAAATGTTCAGTATTGTAAAGATTCAAAGCCATCGAAATGTAATGATTTTTATATCGAGTTCTTCAATCAGAAAAATAATTCAAATTGAACGTTTCGAACCGAGTTTATTGAAAGTTAAAACATTCAAAATTGAACACTTTTTAAATTTAGGACGATAAAAATTAAACAGATTGAAAGAGAAGCACTGATAATCATTCAAAAGGTAGGACTTTCAATTTTAAATTGGACATTTATAAATGATAAATCAGAAATTGTGCCATCAAGTGACATTTAAATTGATTAAATATTTTTGTTTTAGGAAAACTAAGAATTACGCAAATTCCTGATCAGAAAATAAATTGACTCTTATTTCCCGGCTTTTTCTTTTTTTAGGACTTATTCAATAACAATTTGTTCTAGTATAGAAATTAATTACTCAATATTACTTGCATAGGAATACTAAATTATACTTCCTAACTATTGTAAAACGATTATTGATGATACCTATTAAATTAATTACAAAAGTAATGACTGCAAATAATGCAATAAATTACCCTTCTTTGATAATTCAATCTCAGTGATATCAAGAATTTGTAATGTAATTTCGACCTTGACCTCTTACTGAAAGTTGATTTTTAAAAAAAGTTACCGCGAAACCGCGAATGCCTCAGTGACTCACCTGTACGCGGTTTAATCCCCTTAATCTTTGGTTTAGTTCTGATTGCATGAATGCTACACTCAATATTATCCATCCCTACTTTTTGTTGACCCTTTTTGAAAATTGAATTTTTATGTTTTACAAAATAATTTAATACCTTCCTGATCGCGTGATGGTACTTCAAAATCAATAAAATTGTGTTTGAGTTGAATACTATAGAAATTAGATAAAGTGATAAAGAGCGGAATTCGATTACCAGCGAGATTTTAATGACTCAGATTCATGAAGTACTAAGAGCATTTATGACTGAATTGGTCAGTTTATAACTATTTTATACCATTTTCTCGTATCAGAAATGTTTTAACTGATCTGAATCTTGATACAAGTTTCAATAAAACATCACTTAATCGTGTGGGCTCAGAGTCGCCATTTTACGGTAGTGCAAAGTAGGAGAGTCGTAGATTATTTTATAGCAGCAGATTAGTATGCCTCTTGTTCAGCCAACTCACGCCATTTCACAATCATCGTTACAAAATCTAGCACGATTTATTCGAACGAGCGCAACGTGACAGGTGAAAATTAAAATTCCCGTGACTCAAGTCGGAAATATTTCTAATAAACGGGATATACATTTTTAATTCCTTTACTCATTAAATCCGCCCTAAGAAAATGTTATTCATTTCCAAGTTTAGACAGGGTTGCATTTTTCTTTTATGTATAAAAAAAACCTTATTGGATGTCTAAAATGTTAATGCAAAAAATTGTTTGTTGCCAAGTTTATCTGAAATTTTTTTCAAGTTGCGGTGAAACTGATTTTAACTGGAAGTTTTTTGCATGTGAGATTTTGTTTTTCATTGCAGTTCTTTGGATAGTCCACGAATCGTCCTCACACCGGCTTCAGGATAAGTCGTGGATTGCCCAGTTATTTTCTTATGACAATACAGATTACTTGATATATTTTAATTTAAAAAATTTTGAATGTCGGTATAATATACAGTAATTATTCATAATGCTTGGACTTTAAAAATATTAATTAAAACTTTTAAAAAGTGTATATTTTCAAATTTAAAGGATTCTAAATCATGCAATAATTTCATATTGAAAGGCCATATCAATAAGTTTAAGAATATATTAGATGTAAACTTAATAAATTAGTCAATGATCAAATTATATGCTGTCATTCAAAACAAAAAAATGTTGAATTCTGTGTCCATTGTGAATATTCCAAATTTATTTGATTCAGTTTTAAATCTTTATAATAAATAAATGAATAGCTTTCTCTTTGACAGTTTCAAGGAGCAAGCGTTTGTAATTACAAAAATAGAAGAATAGCAAAAAGACTAAAGCCCGGAATAGTAATCTATTGAAGAATTCTCCTCTTGTAGTAAATTTTTTTCATTTTTAAGAGACAAAAAAATTGAACTGAACTTAAACCTGACAAGTATTAATATATATGTATATGAGATGTGAATCTGTATGTTCATGAATTATGGTTTGTCCATAAAATAAATTTATGTTACCACTTATCACTATGAAAGGACCAAGAAGGATCGTATTGAAATTTTATTTTCGGACCATAAATCACATTTTGAAGGACACAGTTTAAAAGGTGTGTGACTTTTCACATGATTATGGGTCTGATGTACTCTAGATGTACTCTAGACTCCAGAGTCTAGACTAAAGAACAGTTCAAGTTTTACAAAATGTCGAAAATTAATCAACGTTTCCCGAAAATTAAAATTATTAATTTTTGCAATTTACTTTAGGATTTCAGGGGATCTCAAAAGATTTTCAAAGATATCAAAGGATTTTAAAGGATTTTAATAGGTACATCGGGGTTTCGATTATTTCACGCGATTTCAAAGGATTTAAAGAGATTTTAAAATAGATTTAACAGAATTTCAAAGGATTGCAGAGAATGAGAGATTTTAAGAGATTTGAAGGAATTTTAATTACTTCTAATAGATTTTAATTATATAATTTTAATTAAATCGAAAGATTTTGAAATTTTTTACGGAATTACAAGGGATTTTTATGGCATTTCACGTATTTTGAAGGATATCATTAAATTTTAGTGAGATTTTGAAGATTTTAACAGATTTAAAGAAAAAGATTCCAATGTATGTCCACGGATTTTAGAGGATTTCGTAAGATTTATAAGGTCTATACTTAGAGGACTTACGCAGTATAAAATATTACACAATAAAAAATAAATTAAACAATGGGCCAGGAGAATCCCAAAAGTAGAAAGAATTTATTAATTTATGGGATTTGTATAAAACTTGGTAAAAGGAGGATGAGGAGAAGGATGAAGAGGAGGAGGCGGTTTTTGAAGCTGCTGACTTCAAATTAATTGTGAAAGAATTTGAAAATCACAAATGGCGGATCCAATACGGTGGTCAAAGTTTCAATATTTTTTATATATTTGTATCAAAACTTGTTATCGCTGTGTTCTTTGTTATTCGAAACGCCAGGCTTATGGCATAGTGACTCAAACACAAATTTTCCTTCTGTTTTGTTCTAAGAACTGGCATTTACTGTAGAGAACTTATTGTTACTTGGCTGCTCCGATACCATTGTTGTATGAACTAACGCTCATGCAAATCAGCAAGCTGGAACCACTTTGGCGCCATAACGCCTTATAGGCAGGTTTTTATCGCTTCCAAGAAGGGCTACTTTGACCCTGCAGAAGGGTACAAGATACTTGCGGGTCATATTGGACTTGAAAGCGAATTCAGTGGCCGGCAACTGATAAAATCAGCCAGTTTTACGTAAAATTTTCAGGAAGTCATTCAAGGAAACAGGGAACTTTCAGGCTAAGAGAATAAGATTGGCATTCAAAAAGGCATTTCTTGTCTCCATGAACGTTTTCAACTCTCTTTGGACCATTGAGAATTTTAATTTGATCTAAAATCATAAAACGAAAGAGAACATTCAGTCGCTATACGTATGGATTATTTTAACAACGTTTTTACGAAATTTACCGAAGTTTCCAAAACTTTTTAGGATTTTAAAGAATTTTAAGCAATTTCAAAAGATTTTTTAGGGTAATTCAAACGTTTCCAAAGGATTACGAAAGATTTCTCGAAATTTAAATGATTTGAAAACATTTCAAGAGATTAAAGAAAGTACCTGGTAATTATTTCAAATATGTAATTCATTGAAATATTATGTAATCATAAAAGCTTGCGAATCCTTACAGGAGTGGGGGAAGGGAGTCTAACATTTCAAAATCACTCTCACGTAATTAATGGACGTTGCCTCTTCGAAATCTGCAACCTTGTCATTCGGACGTTCGAGATAGATCCTTATAATTTGGACACGTCTAATTCCAGATTTTCTGTGGTTGTGATATTTGTTACAAATGTTTGGATACAAATTACAGGTTCGATTTCACACTGTTATCGAGGTAAAATTTAATTTATAATGAGATTATTTAAAAAAATATCATCGAGATACTTTGTATTATTAAAATTTTTGGTTTTGTGGTTTTGGGGTCCGTAAATGATAAAGAAGATTTTTATTTTTCCATCAGACGTTTCGGCTCCATATATGGGACCTCTTCAGTGATTTAGTCTATAAAAAAGTTTTTTTGGTGCAGTTCACAATTCTCCCTAAGACATATTTTTGTGCGTCAACTTTTTGTATATAACCTTAATTATTGTTCTATGTAGCTAAGTTATAATCACTATATTTATAAAATTTTATTCACTACTTGATATTTTAAATCATTTTCTAACAATCGTACATTGAATATACCTCAATTCTTTACAACCGTACCTTTGAAGACATTAAATTCTTATTTTTCACGTACATGAGAACCATTAACAGAGCGGAACTGTGAAGTTATAAAGTTGAAAACGCATGATACGGAAAAAGAGACAAATAAGAAGTGAAAATATGTTGCTCTGTTTAAAAATAAATTTCTGAGTGTTTTTCGACCCCCCCCCCCCTCCTGTTAACGTTACTCCTTTGAGTGTAAGATACAATGACCATAGAATATTGGAAAATAGAGAGAAAGAGGGGAGGGGAGACAGACAGAGAGAGAGAGAGAGAGAGAAATTTAGGTATATGAATAATGTTTAATTATTTCCTATTAAAATTACAACATTTTAAAATTTTAATTTATTTTAAAATAAAATCTAACGCATATCGTATTCAATTGCTCTGTCTTCTTGTCCCGATTTAAAATTGTTTTGTATATTGGCCTATTTTGCTTTGTGCAGTAACGGAAGATAGAATTCCGACAGATTTCCTATTGTACAAAACAGGTATCAAAAGATATTAATTAAAGTTCTCTTAACTGGCCTATAATTTCTTCGTAATCCTTGTAAAAGGTTCATCGTCTAAAGGTGAAGTCTATAAAATAATGATTCTTTATTAAGTAATTGGAACAATAAGTAGTGACGTAAGGCCTACTAATAAAAAAATCATATTAGCAAGGAAGTCATTTACATGAATAGCCTTACAATGAAAAATTATTAATGTTCTGCGACAAAAGAGGGAGGGAGTAAATTAATGATAGAGAGCTTGCGCGCATCTGGCAGGCCCCAAGGCACTGTACGATACTTCTTGCACAATATAGGGTGTAACAAAAGTCTTAGTATCGTAGATTAATTATTACAGTCATTACTGTATTGCAAAGCCTTAGCAGGGGATGGAAGGTCAAAAGGACTCTGCTTCTGCATTTCAATGCATTTCAGAATGTATGAGCATTTTATTGCTTATCTGGCTTCATTATCAACTCTCTGTACATTATCCAGCAGCTGTTGTATTTTTTAAATATTTGCACATGCTGATTATTCGATTTCATCCACGAGCATTCTAAGAAGTAGAATTTTTAATTTAGAGCTATTATTTTACTATATCAATTTATTATATCCTGATAAGTATACCACCTCATAATCAAATAATATTAAAAACATTTATTAACCTTTAAATTTGAAATAGTCAAAAATTTGACAAATTGTATCCTGGAAAGATTTGATAAGATTATAGTGTGAATATATCTCTCACCGTTAAGTAATGACGCGACTCGTACCCTTAAAGAGGTCACCAGAAAGATTCAGCAGGTTAATAATTTTTCATTTCTGGAGATCATAAAAGAGAAATCGTTCGGCATCATTCTTTTTCAGAGGATCTTATAACCAAAACTCTGATCTGTATAATAAAGTACTTTATATCCAAAGCAACACTGCCCGTAGGTACGAAGAGGTTGCTCGCCCCCGTTGCCTGCACTTGGTGCTTCTGTTATCTGATAGAAAGAGGCCGCTTCATCGCGTTTCGAAAGTCTGTTGCGCTAAAAATTCATTTCCTTTTTCTACACATTTTTCTATTCCTTGAATGATTTATACAATTGAAAAAGGATTTCGCATATTTTAGGGAAGAGACACCTGAATCTTTTATGCATTATTTATATATCTTGTTTCGTTTTCACTTTCGCGAAGATTAAAAATCTGATTATTGGCAATTTTAGTTTTTTTAGAATATTATTGAGATCTCTGATGAAACAAATTGATCTGTTATTACGATTGACATGAGCCTCTCCCCATGAAATAAGTACGTTCGCGCTAACGATCTCTCTAATATCCTGTAAAATCAGCGTTTCTCCTATCATTACAAGTTTAATGTCCGGTGAATGCGAGGTTTCAACGTCGCTTAGCACGTGCGGCACTGTCTGAAGTTTCTGCCAATGGCAGGCATCATTAGACTCACTCAGCTGACATTATTTGCCATTAACGAAAGCTCTGTCGCTTCTCGTTAAAATTACAACTAAATATTTTAAATTTCTTTCTTCATTACACAACCATTACATCACATTGAAAATTCCGAAAATTGGGATAGCAAAGGAAGTAGCATACGAGATAGTTTCACTAATGATGTTTTTACTCCACTTATTAAAAAAAAATTTTTTCACTTTTATGAATGATAGTCTGCTTTAAAATTATTATACTTATTATCTAATCTTGTGTTTCAGAAATCTAAGTTTACAATATTACTATAATAATAAACCCTACTAGGTGAAAAGTCGAGTTAAAACGATTTATATCTATTTTCTTATAATCTGTAACATTCAGATGTGAAGGTTAAAAGAATAGCTATATGAAATTGATACTTTTAAAGAAATTTCGGTTTGAAGTACACAAATGAAAATGAAGCACAAAATGATTTTTTTGATATATGATTAAAAAATCGAATTAACATCTAATAGAGAAATAAATTCCATCATTTAATAACTTGTTTGAAACTAAAAGTTGCTTCTGAATTACGATTAGTTTGTCTCTTCCACACGCCATTAAAAATGTTTAATTACAATATTTTGCTGATCTTATCTCCTCATAAACTGATATTTACTTTAACGTATTACAGTTTCTCATGCATCTGTTTGGAATGCCATAATTATATTCTCCGCAACATGAATGGCCAGATAAATTCTCAGCTATATTCCTCTTTTTATTTTCTTGGAAAAGTAATCCAACATTGCAGCACTTTTGCTCATCGAGGATCAGTCTCAACAAGCTTATCGATCACTACCTTCCTCTTATCTAATCGATCTTATTGAAAATTCTCCAGAGAATGCCAGTGCAGGACGGACGAATGTGGCAATTAATTGGACCGGTGCGATCTTACACTAATTTTTTACATATTTTTTGCCTTCCTTATTTCCTTTATTTATTATAGTTTTGTCTGAAACTATATCTGCCGAGGGATAAGAAGTAATACAGGATTTATTTTCGTGATCTACATGCACGGCGGCTTTTTTCGATCCTCAAAAGAGGTATAGAGTCCAAGACTCCAATATCGTGATCACCGATCGCGATTGGCCATTCGTAAAACCTGCTAAATAAGTGGAACGCGTTACAACGGAATGCACAACGAGATTCGCTTGAGGCTCTTTTGTCATTATTTTCTCTGCACTTTTTCTTCTTTTTTTCTTCCGCACGTCTCATCGACGACAAAGCGCCAGCACGATCAGTTATTAATGAACCTTGTCGTTTCTTAGAAAATGTCCTGGAGAGTTTCGGATAACAAGAAACGTCATTAGAAGTTATTAAGCGAATAAGCCGAATTTGAGTGAAAAGAAATTATTGACAACGAAATAGGCGTTGTTTACTCTTGTTCTTTTATAAATTTTCTTACAATTTATTATTAAAATGTGCAATGATTCTCGATTATTGACCGTGAAATAACTTTCGCAATTACAGCGACTGCAATTTTAGTTAAACTAAGTGCATTTTAGTTTAGCGCAATTCAAGCCTGATAAGAACCAATTCCACAGAAAATTCAAAATTCCGATTTGACAGAATTCTATTAAATCGCTAATACTGTAAGCCTTCTAAGTTAAATTCTTGAAAAAGATTTTAAATTTTACAGTTATGAAAATTACGTTCACAATTGAGGCCTCGTATTCTATAACCGCTTATAGGATTTAACGCCTGAGGATTTTAATTTAGTTTTAAAAGTTTCTAATTTTAAATCATTCCTATTATTATTATTATTATTATTATTACACCATTAAGCCATTTCCCTTTCGGGGTAGGCGTGACTCACTCGGTAGGGAGATCATTTACTTTATATATTTTAAATAATACAATTTTGGGATTTTTATTTACACTTTTTTTTATTTCGTTCGCTTCCATTTGAAATCTTTTATAAAAATTTTTAGTTCAAAATACGTCAATTTGATGCCTGAGAATTAAAATTATAAATTTTTGAACAAAACACTATTCACTGAAAGCTTCTAATGTGCTCGCTAAGGATTTACACTTTTTTTTGTAACTTCTTCCCTATTCCCCTACACACCTCTCACAAACTTACTTGGCGGCGAGAAAGGGACCTACAGTTTAAGGTGGGTTCCGAACCACCAAGAGCAACAGCCTTAAGCACTTAGAGAACCTTTTTCTCTAGACTCTAGAAGTACCGGTCTCACGACTCTCCGGAGATGACCCTCGCTAGGCTAGTCTTTTGAAATTAATAATTATAAAATGTTTGCATATGTAGACGTACAATAAATGAGTAGTTTATAAAAATAATTAAATATGAATAACAATTGCATTGAATTGTCAAACTGCCTGGTTTGAATGCATACAATTTCATGTGATTTTCATGACAATTTCAGCCTGAATAATTGAAACAGAAATTATTTTTTTCTGTTTTCAAAAGCCAAAGACTCTAAATTCTTAGTTAAACAAAAAAATTAATTTTTTTATTAAGTAAGGGTCGGCAAAACTGATAAGAAGAACTGAATTAAAGTTGCAAGAATTAGCACAAATCGTGCATTGATATCGATTTCCGCTCATTCGTGTCCCACCGTGAAAGGAAGAGGCATCGAACAATTAAACAATTGTCAAGTGACCTACTTGTATCTTTAAGATGCCTTGGATGTAAATGTATGTAAAACAGAGCAGAGCACGGTGCGAGCCGTTCTTTGAAATATATTTATAACGGGATTATTTTGCTAAGTTTATATCACTTTTACAATCTATACGTATACTATAGTAATCGGAAAAGGCAGTACAGATTTGATCACCGTCTACCTGTTTGATTTACCCCCTCTACCCAGCTTCCCCTCATGTAGCTATAGGATCGCCAGATGCTGACACCGTCCCTTGTCATTTTTTATAAATTAAGTTTAGAATTTCCATAAGAAAATCTTTTATAAATTCAATCCACGACTATTTTGCTACTATTTTTTAAAATGTATGAAACTGTAAACAATACTCCTCCTGGAAAGGGTCGGTGACAGCGTCTGGCGATCCCACGACTACAAGAGGGAAACTAGGCTAGAGTGGGTAGAGTCAGCAGGTAGGTGGCGATGAAAAGGGGATCACCCACTAGAACGAATTGATCAAAGGGTTGGAATTTTAATTACTAAATAATATCCTGAAAATATTATTTTTACTGAAATAGGGTAAAGACATCAGTAGTGGACCACTCAAGGTTATGATCATATTCAAAGCTATGTACAAGAAGCGATTATCAAGTTGGACCAACATGACATTTATCTGCATTCTATAGAAATTTTACATAATCTCATTTTACCTATTCAAATTTATTATAAGTGTCCCGAAAATTATTAAACTCAATCCTCTGGTACGTGTCAATACAAATTTATAATGTAAATAAATCTCTGTGTATATTTTCCAGAAAAGATATTGAATACCAACTTTGTGCCATGCTTTAAAATAAAGTTTAATTTTTAGCAAAGAAGCGACGTCAAAATGTACTAGAACATAATGAACTATAATTGGTTCATATTGAGCAATACGAACAGTGAAAGCAATTCAATTGTTTTTCTCTTCTTACATTGATCAATAGAGCGAACATAACTGAAGTTTAAAATGAGTTTGTAAATTAACAACCCTAAACAAAATTGAACCTCAAGTTTTGTCTCTGTAGCCGTAATGAGTATTCATCTAGATTTCTCTGTACGTCTGGATGTCTGTTCGCTTGATGAAGCTTATAGTCAATGCCGTTCGATGTCATTTCGTATTTTATGTGAACTCGTGTAAAAATCATGATTGCCAACATTTGGTTTAAAAATATTAATAATAATTTTGTTAATAGTTTGGATAGAGTATATGAATTGACGCAAGGACTGTTTGATGTTTCTTTTTCGTGGTAATAAGGCTCTGGATTGCACATCTTTAATATTCTCAGAAACTAACATTTAACATCTACATGGCTGACCCATAGTTAAACATAAAATATGTTAAGGTGAAACATTAAGATATTCAGCACAGACATCCATTTTTCTCCCTGTACGCGAGAATCAGAGGGCAGGCCTACTATTGGTGTCATTAGCCTATTATAGAATATAATTAATCTGACGCGGAAGAAAAATCTAGAGAGCTTGAATGAAATACAATTATCAAGTGTCTGGTTTGTTCCAGTTCCGAGACACGATTTCCTAAGAAAGTTTCAATAACCTGAGTGAGATTTGCACTTAGGTGGAGAGATGAAGTTATATATGAGAACTGTTCGCCTAGATGTAGGCTTTGCATCAGAGGTTTCGATCCATACTTGCAGACGATTCGCTAACGCGTGCGTGCGTAATTTGAACTCACGTGGAACGCATCACGTATCTAATTACCGAGGAATGCTTTGTGCGTGGAGGAAGCCGCTTACCCATTCAGAACTTAACGACTTGACGCAAGAAAGGAGCCAAGTGCCATGCTCGGAATTGAGCTGTACCACAAGTTTTCATGGACACGAAATAATCAGCCTAGGCAATTGAAAAGACATTTCCGTCCGATAACGGGATGCACTTTTTTTGTTTATCTTTTATTTTAGTGACACACAACTGACGTATGTTCATTACAGCCCATTAAATATTGTCTAAACTTCTTTGAGTCTAATTAAAAATCGAAAAAATGAAGACCCGTGTGGGTGTAGGTCTTAATTTCACTGGCTGATCCTAGACAGTTGTTTGTGACATGTTTATTTTTATGATTCTAAATTGCCTTGACTCGTAACAAGTCATTAATGTTTGCGGCTTTTTGTAATGAACCATTTGACTTTCACAATTTTTTGTTGCATAATTAAAAATTTGTTTGAAGATATTTCCAAACTGGTTTTTAAACTCGAGGTTCTAATAAGAAAGCTAATTTTAATCATCTACAAATTAGGATGTGCAAGTTCCGGGTTTGAACGTATTTTGAATTCCTTCGATTTCGAGTTGCAAGTATTCGAATTTCAACGTTTCTGATTTCAGAGAGATGTAATTTCAAAGTACTCTATCTTTGGATCCTCTAATTTAAAGCGTTTCCAAATTCAAAATTATGTAATATCTTGGAATATGAGTTTCAAATTTGAAATAGTCATAATTAAAATATTTATAACTTTTACAGTGTTAATAATTTGAGTCCCCTAAATTCAAATAACAAGCCTTCGAGATCAATTATTTGTAATTAAATATTTTTCATAACACAAGCATAATTTCAGCCCATTTCAAAGCCTCTGAAGTGGGGAAAAAGTTCTACTTTTCACTCCCTAGGGACTAAAAATTGTCGTAGTGATACTTTCAATGACAATAAAAACACATAAGGGAAACAAATCTAATAGAAACTAAATTTTGTTAATATTATATTTTTTTTAAATTTACAAGTAGTTACAAATTTAAGAAATTACAATTTTCATATCACGTTACTTTTGTGTCATTTATTGCATTTTATGGTGAAAAAATATTTTCAGCAGGAATTCAGTCTAAAAATTGGTACCTATAATAATTTATAAATGCACAAAACAATAACTTGATTTTAAATAATTTATCAACATTTTCGTATTTTTTATCTACTTTCAAACTGGTCTCCTGAAGTCACTGAAATCACAGAAGTTTACCAAAGTTACTGAAATCTCTTGGGTCACTGATGTCTCCTGAATTCACAGAATTCACGGAAATCAATGAAGTCGCAGGCGACTTTACTGACTTTAATTGCCTTCAAATTTCAGAACCGTGCAATTACAGCAAGAGACTTTAGAAAACATCAGCGATAAAAATTAAAGATACCAACTCAAAGTCATAAGTTACCACAAATTACCCATAAATTACCGGAAATTTGTGGATTTTTTCTGAAAATAGACTTAGCTCGCCTCCGACTCGCCTACATCGCCCCTTCGATTCTCCCTCGTATAGCAAACGTTTACACTCGTATGAAAATGCCAACTTCCGCACTTGTATCACAATATAATATTCACCAATTATTTATTATTATTTTCTTAGAATATTTACTTGTCACTAACGAAATATGGTAAATATGGACTTCCATTTCACTTTTAATCACCTTTTAGGATATAATTTAATATTGTATCTGATGGAAAAGGAGGGTTTCTATAATCGTCTTTACCAGGCTTGTTATCTAGCCACAATTAATCACGCGGTCACCGCGGATGCTCCCGTGCGTGTCACGTGCACGTGCACCGTACAGAGGCGCGCGAAACACGTGAGAACGGGACGCAAAAGGATCGCCCGACTACGCATGCAGCTTCTTGACTAAATGCAATCTCAGTTCTCAGTTTTGGGATTCTTCTCACCTTCTCTATGCTTCGATTTCTACCTCTTTTCCCCTGTTATATCCTAGCGCTATAATGTCTTGAATACCATAACATAATATTTTTTAGAACAAATGTTAATTTTTTTTTAATACGACATGTTGCACTCATTATTCAATCAAGAACTATTAAAAAAATTAATATCAGTATTTTTCTTGATGTGATAAATTAAGCGCAGAACGCTGAAGTCTTGAAGACACTTGTAGCACAATATACTGTACTCGCAATATCATACGTACGCGAGATACGTTGCATTTCCAATTAATAATATAATATTATAAAACGAGATTTGTTCTGAGAAATTTCAAAAATTTTAGGAATTACGAACATTTAAAGAATGCAGTAAATTTAGAATATTTAAGTATTTCTGAGAATTCAAGGAACTCAGAGATTTTCAAAATTTTGGAAGTTCAAGTAATTCAGGGATTTCAGTGCATTTTAGTAATTCGGAAAATTCAAGGAATTCAGATACTTTAAGAAATTTAGATAAGCTGGTCAGTTTTGATTGCTCTAAATATAAAGCTCTTATTTTGAATGGAAGAAATGAATATTTGGAATTTGTAAGTGTTATATGAGAGTGTTCCACTTTTAGGTAATGAAATTGATCCATTTTCAGTTTTAAATGCTAAGTGGTGAAATTATTGAAATTGGTAAGCTTAAGAATAAAAATTTCTCCATTTATATAGCTAGCAAGTTTTTGAAAATTTATAATTTTAAGTACTTCTCGTTTACAGGTTGCTTAGTATCCAAGGCTTTGAATTAGGATTTATTCATTTATTTAATGTTTTAAATTAAGAATTGTTTAATTTTAAAAGTTTATTTAAGTACCATAAGTGTAGACATTTCAGGTTTAAATGAACTATTTCACCAGGAAGAGGTTTTAATTAATTTTTCAAATATGAATTGTAATTATTTTCAAACGATAAATTTTGACAGATTTAAAAATGAAACCAAATCACTCTCAATGAGATTCGATATAAGATTATTCTATTTTAAATACTTACAATTTAAGGTTGTTTACTTTTAAACAATTCCAGGTTGCAATAATTTAATGTTGAAAGATTCAAGAAAAAAGCTAATCAAAAACATTTTAAAAAATTTTATTTACAGTTTTGACGAGTTTAAAAAGTAAAAGTTGTACAGAATTAAAAACAGTTAAAGGCTTCTTCTTTATTCCAAGTATTTTGAGTCATAAAAAGAATGAAAATTTTATTAGATGAAAAAGAAATTTATAGAACCTAAGTAAAACGTAACATAGGTTTATTTAAAAAATATTAGTTTCCAATTAATTTTTAGAAGGTTTTGTTAATATTTAAAGACGTTAACGTCCGAGATTTGAAATTTTCAAGTTAAGCAAATTTCAATGTTAAAAAGATTAATGATTTGTCAATGCTCCACTCATGGACGGTGGAGTTCCTAGTTCATATCCAAGCCGAAGTAGATTTTTTTGAACAGATTGCATTAGCTAGGTACACTTGTAGATGTAGTAAAAGAATGTTCTTTTTCATCAATACGGCTTTCACGCAATTTGTGAATGTCGATCTAATCGATGTCTAATCGCTCAATTTGTTGTAAATTATTGAAGGATGCATGACCGAGTGATGGTGCTATTATAGAAATGCATCAAACGTGTTTCTTGGAATAGTTAGCTTCTTAGAAGAGTTGGATAATGGATACGGCCGCAAGATTTCCATTTGGATTAAAATAAGCGTTAGTGCGTTACTCCCACAGAGGACGTTTTTTTATTTTAGTTAAGCACTGATGCAGATTTAAAGTTAGCAATAATGGAATTCCTTGCTTATAGTGTAGTTGCATCTACCGGCACGGGAATAAAATGAAGCTGGTCCATGAAGATAAAATAAATGTGAATTTTTTTCTTTTCGTTAAGTAGTTTCAAAGAACATACTTGAAAATGTGTTAGAAAAAGCTCTTTTCACACCGGGAATCCCAGTGTGCTTAAGTTGTTTCTAGAATTTTAGCTTCGCATTTTTGTCGTGAGAGGAGTCGCGGGGCCGAAAAAGAGGCTGCGCTTAGTCAAGCGTGACAAACGGAGTAAGGACCGCCCTCAGAGCAGTAGTTGCACCACTCGCCAAATAAAAGAAATTATTCATGCGACCCTGTCTGTTTACGTTCGGATCGAGCGAATGTCGTGTTCGATTAAAGTGAAAGACATGATTTTCAATAAAAAAGAGCAAAGTAGGATTTTCAAATATCTTTGATCGAAAATCTTGTAGGCTTTATCTTAATTTTCTCATTCAAGACAAATCTTTAAGAAAAAATTAAGTTATGATAAGGTAAAGTTCCCAGTTAAAGTGACACATTTTGTTTAAATTTTACTTAATTTGAATGGATTTAAATTCCGTTTGATACTGTAAAATGCTATAAATAATTAGTTTATAGAATTAGGGTTATAGAATTTTTTAGATTGATCTAGAATTTTGGTGTTATTTATTTGCATTAGATGGGAGTTCATCATTCATTTAAACTTTGGAACTCGTAATAAAATACACAATGGAAACGGAATAGCCCCCCCCCCCCAGCCCAAAACGAGCAAAATAGTTCAATTTTCAATGATATTTTTAATATTTTAAATGTCACCTATAGTTAAATAAATTGCAATTTAATTTTGTACAATAATATTTGATAGTAAATGATCAAATTAACTTATCTTTAGCGCGGCTGTTGAATATTCTAGATTGACACCATGGAATTTTCATTTTCGCGGTCAAAACTTTGACAAAATTTAAAATATACGCAATACGAGTGTATGCATCCAGAGTTCTCTAAAATTTCGAAATGCCTTGAACCTTTATAAATAAATAGAAGTTCTTTAAAATGTCTTTAAATCCGTTAAAATAGTTTGAAATCTAATTAAATCCCTTAAAATTCCTTGAAACCTTTTAAATTCCCTGAAATATTCCGAAGCTTTTCAATTTTTTTAAATAGATTAAAATATTCCAAATATATTGACGTAATATGTAATAGTTTGAAATTCCATGAAATTCTTTACAATTTTTTCACATCAGATTTTTAAATCACTTGAAATTATTTCGTATTTTTTAAAAGTATTTTGCAATCTTTAAAATTCTATGAAATCTCTTGAAATTTCTTGAAATCCTTGACGTCGCTTGGAAATCCTTATTATAGTCTGAAATCCCCAAAAAATCATTTTAAATTAAAATTCCCTAAAATGTTTTAAATTCCTCTGAATATCCTTATTTATTTCTATTATTTTCAAATCTCTTCAAATCCTTGCATCAATTATTTAAAAAAAATTTAAATACGTTTAAATGTTTGTAATTCTTTAGATTCGAAATCTACTTAAATCCTTTGAAATATCTTGGAACTTCTTAAAATAATAAAAAATTTAATGAATTCCTATACAATTTCTTGAAATCTTTTTAAATAAATCGAAATCTCTTAAAATTCCCTGAAATATCTTGGAATTATTGGATTTAATTTGAAACCCCATATTATCCTCTGAAATTACTTGAAATCTGTAATATTCCTTAAAGCCCCTTAAAATTCTTTGGAACCTTTAAAATCCTCTGGAATGTTTTAAACCTTTTGAATTCTTTATTTTAAAATTCCATACAAAAAAAACTAAAATTGGTGACATATCTTGTTGAACCCTTTAAATCTCGCTTCAAATCTCATTAATCCCTTAAAATTCCTTAAAACCTCTTAAAATCACCTAGAACCGTATAGAATTTCATGAACTTTTAAAAAATCTATTCAATGCTCCTGAAATATCGTGAAATACTGGGAATCCAGTCTACTCTCAAAGTTCAAGTAAGTCAAAATACTTTGAACCCTATTGCTGCTCTTTGGTATTTTTTAAAATTTATTTTTTCTTAAGATTAAAAAAGTTGATGATTTGGTTCGTGGGATTATTATGTATTGGGAAAATAACTTTTGAACGTATGCTGCAAGGAAGAAACGTTTTTTTAAACAGTGATAATTGAGGTCAAAACTCTTGACCGTTAAAACTCTGCCCGGTGCGTACTATTAATGAATATACTCTTTGAGAAAAAAAAATAATAAAGAGGAACAGAACTCTATTGCCAACATTGACGAAAAAAAAGTAATTTGTGTATTTTTCATTTCGCATATTAGGATCATTAGTGGTTTATGTATCATCTAAAACTATAGAGGATGTCAAGACGAAGTCAGAGATCTTAATTGAAAATCACTTGTATCTGTGAGAAAGAAATATCCAGGCGCACCGTAATTTTTAAGAAGTTGATGTTTTTGAACCATCCTAGTGATTAGGTGACTGTAAAATAACAATTGACCAATGGTGAATTAGAGGCTGGTCCTGAAAAGTCGTGTTGGACAAAGTTGCATCTCGAAGATCTAAAAGGTTGAGGTCAATGACGTGGTTCGATATAAAGGAGGTCGACACAACGAAAGGTCGCTTAAGGCAAGGGGCAGAACGAGGTTATGGGTCTTCGGTTACGTCGCGGAAAAGCATGGGATCCGGATTGACGGAAGGCGGAGTCAAATCAGCGCTGGCCAGCCGCGACGCCAGCTTGATGCGAACGAGTGGATTATGATGCTCAGCGGTACCACGAGAAAAAGCAGTCAAACTGTAAGTACAGGCACAGGTACAAGAGGAAGGCATTGGGAAGACCTCGGGCAAACGACTTGTCCTCAGTGTCATTTAGTGATAGTTTAACGGTACGTTAAGCAAGGGATAGAGACTTTTATTGCCCGCCAATGGGCCAACCAAGAAATCCCGTTGTTACAACTCTCTATGTCTATGATATTCCTATGGAAAGTCTATGGTAACGACCTTTGATCACAAGGCGCTAACAAATGACTTATGTTCTGATTAAATTATTACACTATTAAGTGAGAAAAAACACCCTCTGACGTTTACGGGTTGAATGAGTTATTAATCAAGACGTTAACGCTGAGAAATTTTAGTCATGTCTGCACTCTGCAGTTTAGACATACTTTGTTTTGAAGAATATTGTCTCGTCATGCCAAGAAACTGCGAAGGTGATTAGTCGTCGACAGCCCTGAATTATTCAGAACAATACCATTTTTTCTGTGAAAAAATAATTCTTGACAACAAAAAATGTAAGTGAGGTCACTACAGGTTTTATGAGATGTCGTAAATTAGTCAACAGAATCTCTTGGAATGAGTATTGTAACAGTAAATTGTTAAACGGACACCATGTCAAGAACATGTCACCTTTAGCACTAACGAACTGGTACAATGAGTATAATAATGAAACGGTTAGGTGGTTAGTATTGATAAGGACTCGTAACAGGTATTATAAACCTGTTTTCTTTTAATCAAGAACCAAGTTAGGCAAGTAGTCACCTCTAAGACTTTGATCTACAATCTATTACAATAGAATGCTATAAAATCACTCCAGCCGCAACTAAATCTTTCTGCGAAAGCCGGAATGTGAATCTGTCTATTTGAGATTAGATTGTTTCTATACAGAAATGAAATCTGTTACACTTTATGATAAGAAAATGTTTTATTTCAAAACGAGATAGATTCTATTTCTCTAAAAGAAGCAATCCAATTTCACCAAGATTGATTCACATTTCAGCTTTCGCTAGTATATTTATTCGTGACAGTATAATATGCTGTAGGAATTTTATGGCATTCCAGGATCATGACTCGTTATTAATAATGAAACAATGTTTTACTCGCACTAAAAGCGAAGTAATTACAAGCAAGGATGCAAATTTTATGAGAATCTGACAAAGCAGCCGTAAAATTTTCCTTGTCGAAAGAACAATAAATTTCAACTGTTTAGAAAAATCTCTTTCTCGCGGGATCAATCGTTCCGACATTGACAAATTCAAGGCTTTGCGCTTTATTATCAATCCGGATTAAGAAGAAAAAGCCGACTCATAATTGACCACGAAATGAAAATGAAATAGTGTATTGCTAAAGTTATCGTCGCCAGGAAAGTTGGGAGTCTCTCTGTATGGAGCTAAGTGCATACGTGGAATAATGAGCCCACGTCGCGAAGAGAAGGATCTTTTGGTTCAAGGGCACGGACATTTCACATAAGGCAAAACGATTTGCTTTCCCACGAATTGTTCAGAGTATGTCAGTCAGAATACACACTCCTTTATACACAAAAAGAGCTATTTCAAGGCTGCTACAAAATCAAATTCCCTGACTTTTCCTTTACCAATTTTTCAATTTCTCTGACCTTTATCAATTGAGGGCCCGGATCAAATAACTGGTTATAGCTCTCTGTAGGCCAATGCAGGCACCAGAAAGTTATAAACGGGTTTTTAATCAGGAACCTCAATTTTTCTTCTGCAGGACCCAAAAATATGAATTATTAAGGTAGTCGTCGTGCCAAATGTCAGAAATCTTAAAAAACAGTTTTTCTATGATTTTAAGAATTAAAATATTAAAGCTGATATCATTTTAAATGAAAAAAATTATTTTTTATGAAAAATATTTATAGTTCACAAAAAACATTAATTTTCACCATGTTTTTTATAACTGTTTTTTTCAAACCATCGCTTGTTACCAAATTTTGAAAAATGATTAAATTTTAATAAATGATTGCTGACTTTTTTCAGGAAAACATTCAATACAACTCTACCGCTTCCAATTTTAAAAATAACTGAATAATCTTAAAATAATAAAAAGAAAAAATAAGTCATCATTTATTAAAAGGTAATCATTTTTCAAGATTTGGTAAGAAGTCACGGTCAGAAAAATACAATTGCAAAAAACATGCTTAACATTAATGGTTTTTTTGTGTGAATTTTAACATTTTTCATAAAAATAGTGTTTTTAATTGAAAATAACATCAGTTATAATATTTTGATTCTTAAAATCATAGAAAAATTAATGTTTTCAGATATCTGACTTTTGGCTCAACTTCCTTAACACAAAAGTTAACTTCCTACGAAATTGTTGAGTTTCAAAACAATTAAATGAATTGTTAACTTAAATGATGAATCTGAAACCAAAAGAAAAAATGAATTTTGAAGCCAATAGTTGAATTTTCATACAAAAAATTATTTTTCTACCCATAACAATCAATTTTTAACAAATTATATGGATTTACAACGAAAAATGACAAATTTTTAAGTTGGAATAGAATAGTCCAATTTTTTGTGGAAAAACTTAATTTTGCAGCAAAGTAAATTAATTTTCGACAAAAGAATTACATTTTTAACCAAACTGATGAATTCCAAACAAAAAACCTAATTTTGTACCAAAAAAGAGGAATTTTCAACTGAAAGAGATACATTTGCAACAAAAAACGGAATATTTAAATGTTTATTTTAAAAAACGAATATTTACAAAAATAGTTCAATTTTAAAATAAAGAAATGAATTTTTAACCAAAATGATTATATTTTGACAAAGAAGACTAACTTAACTTAAGTCATATAAAAATAGAATAGTTAAATTTTCAGTTGAAAAAATTGATTCCTAACCATAAAAAATCGAATTTTCATCAAAATATATAAAGTTTAAACTAAACAGTTCAATTTTCAAGCAAAGAAGTTTTTAAACTAAAAATCAAACCAAAAAGAACGAATTTTGAACAAGGTAGTTTCACATTCAACTAAGCAGTTAAAATTTCTACCAAAAAATATATTTCAAATAAAAATTAAAAAGTTGATATTTCAACCCAAAAATATTTTTATTCTGACCTAAAAACAGTTAAATTGAATCAAAATTACGATTTGTCAACAAAATAGTTGAAGCCTCAACCAAAATGTACTAATTTTCATGCAAAATATGAATTTTCAGTCAAAAAAGGTGAAATTTCTACGATAAGAGATTCATTTTTAGACAATAAAAGACGAATTTTTAGCAGAATAATTGAATGGTCAACCAGGAAATATTTTGAATTTTCAAGCCAAAAATACGAACTATCTACAAAATAGTTTAATTTTTATATCAAAAATAACCATTTGCAATAAAAAAGTTATATTTCAACCAAATAGTTGATTTGTTTACAGAAAATAATTACTTTTTGTCAAACTTCTTGAATTTTCAACAAAATAATAAAATTCTCAATAACGTAATAAAATTTTCAAGATAATAATAAAATTGTCAACAAAATAATACAATTTTCAATATAGTAATACGATTTTTTTAAATAATGAAACTTTCACCTAAACAATTAAATAATTAAACACAAGATGAATTTAAAAATAAACATAAAAAGTGATAACATTTTACGTTTGCAGGATCATTTCATTCATTTTGTCGAAAACCCCTTGACTCTTTCAGGTTTTTCCTGAGATACATTGCCTTCCCTGACCTGTAGCAACCTGTATTTTAGTCAAATGTGATGTCAAGCAGCTTGTCGCTATTTCTAGGAAAAATAAAGGATGTGGAAAAAGAAAATTTTCTGACTTACCTCTCGGGCTTGGTCTTCAATGCTGCGCAGGACCGCAAGATTTCTGATGGTTGCTCGTCGGGATTCAAAAGACGATTCCAATCTCGAAGCGACAGTTCCTAATTCCTCTAATAATCTTTGTGATTTTTCCAGGGATAGTCTGCAAAAAATATGATAAATATTTTTAAAAATTAATAAGCATATAATAATTGAGGCTTCTTTTGGATTTCACACTGAATGAAAGTAAAGACTTTTACAGCCATTAATGTTCTTTTTGATTTTTATTTGATCAACAAATATTGAAATACACTAAGCTGAGAAAGTGAATAAATTCTTTCTCATAATTAAAGGGGATAATGATAATAAGCTCCCTAATTAATCAGCTCGATTGAAAACGAGAATTTCGGACCTGAAAAAAAAGCTTGATGAAAAGCGCGGGTAGTCTATTCAAGGTAGACTGATCATAAATACACTGTGGAAAGGTCTCATTCCTATTTAAATATGTTATAAAATGACAGAACCCATTCTTTAGGGTTAAATGGAACGAGAACTCTCCACTTTTACTTCTTGCTTTTTATACCAGCTATAACAATAAGCTACAGTCAAGAACTCTCGTTCGAGTTTCGCGAACTTTTTAATTCGTCCAAAGTCTTTCTTTGAGAGTAGACAAAGTAAGGTTTCACATTAATTAAGTATCCAGGATGAAATTTTCTAGGAAGTCTAAATTAATAACTTATGTTTTTTATCATTTAAGGTCTTCGAATAAAGTTTCGAATTCATGATAGGTTATTTTCCCCTTTTTCCTGATACTTAAATGTTGAAACTTTTAAAATTAAACATTTTATAGTTTGAAATACGTATCCCAAAGATATTTTCAAAAAAATCGAATGCAGAACCCTGGTTTAAAAGAATTCCCGGTCATTTCCCGATGCAGCCACTCTGAATTTGGAAAGCGTTGGAAATTGGATGCAACTGTTGATGAAATCATGTTCTTGATAGTAAGATTCCTTGTGAGACAAATTGTGTCGTCGTGAATAAGAAAATGAGTTTCAAATTTAATTTCTTCTGAAGACTTAAAAATTGAGCTCACCTGACATTGTCCACATGTAAGAGTGGGACAGCGCGTTCCTCGAGTGAAGCCATTGCTTCGTCGGCATCTCTGGCGGTTCTTCGTGATGTGGGGTCTGTAAGGAGTCGACTGAGGGATGTCAGACTTCCGGACAGGCTTGTGCATTCTTTAAGTTCTGACATTTCGAGGGCTAGCCGTCGTCCAGCAGCCTGCCATTCCGTCATCAGGCTGTCATACTCCTGAAATTCAAATTAAAATGCAGGTCAACCACACTACTCTGAAATTACAGGTCAAAATAAGGTCAGTAAATGGACAAAGGGTTCATCAGATTTGGTTACCCTCAAGTTTAAGTCTGTGTTGGACTATTTGCCTGGAAGTTTGGCCAGGGAGAGGAAAACTGCATTGAAATTACCCTACACTGATTAATATTTGATCTCGGATTTGATCAGCAACGAGATATTAATACTCTACATGTGATGTCAAATTAAATTTATTTCGTTACACTGATCGCGAATTGCAATGAGAAAAAAAGATCTGAAAAGGAATGCATTTGAAAGAGAATATCGTTAAATTTTGTTCGTTAAAGATTTCGGTGTTGATTGTGATTCGTTTGGACATCCGCATGTTCCAAACATAAATCATAAACGCATACATACAGTCGAGTTGACTGTCAAATAAGGCTCGATCGTCGACGCACGAGACTGGAATGTGGAACGACTACACCTGCTGTCTACCCGCTGTCTGTTTTAATACTCACGTGCGTATCACGTTTGAATTCGCTAGCATGACGCGACGCCTCTTCTTCCGAGCCGCAGTGCCGCGCGCTCCATGTTACATTCGAGTACCGGACAACTTTGCACATAGCATCTTTATCTTTGCACGTGCCCAACTGTGTACAATTGCACATCGATACCGAAACGTCAAACTGTGCATGTTCAAAATAAAATTTGCACAGTTGTCATCTACGTCCAAAAAACACGATATTGCGGGATGTCCCGTGATGTCTCATCATGTCCTGAACTATCGCTAAAACTTTGGAAAACGCTAGATTATCGCTAAACTTGGCTCAACTAGAGTACCACTCGGACTATGAGGGTCACCCAAAAAACTATCGATTATAAAAATGCGTCAAATGACCCTTATTTAAAGTATTTTCTATAAACCGAGACTGAGTTAATGAGCAAGAAAACCGGGCTAATTTCTGATTTTTGCTAATTTTCTAGATTCAACTTCTAAAAAAATCTAAGAAGAGATGGTAAAAATTTGAAAGTCATGAATAATTATTCTAGAAATCTCCCCCTACTCCTTCTCCTCCTCTAACTGGAAAACGGTGCATTACCGCTAAACTTGGCTAAACAACAGTATCGCCCAGGAGTATGAGGACATCTAAAAAACTATCGATTAAAAGCAAGCGTCAAATGGGCCTTATTTGAAGTATTTTTGATGAATCCGAGGATAAATCGAAACTAGCTAATGAGTAAGAGAAACCGGGCTAAATTCTGATTACTGATTCTCAATTTCTTAATAACGAATTCAGAAATATTTTTCTTCCACTCATGGAAATTGCTCGATTGTCGCTAAAACTTGGCTCAACTGCAGTACCATTCAGGCGTATGAGGATACTTAAAATACTAGCGATTGAGAACATGCACTCACTTGACGCGAGATATCTCTAAATAGGATAGAATCATTTTTAAAAAAGAGTTGGAAAGGCTATTAAATTCAGCGCCGAATAAACCTTATTTGAAGTATATTGATAAATTGTGACTGAGTGAATGAGTGAGAAAAACCGGGCTAATTTTTTATTTTTGCCAATTTTGTAGATTAAACTTCAAATCCTAGCAAAATCTAATAAAACAATAATGAACATTTTTAAATCATGCAAAATAATCTTAAAATCTCCTCCGCCTTTTCCTTCTCCTTCTGGAAAATGCTAGATTATTGATATAACGGGAATCGAATACCGCCCGGGAGTATGGTGACACTTTTTAAAGCACTTGAAAATTCCTTTTATGTTTCAATAAAGATGTTTGAAATCCCTTGGAATTTTTTAAAGCTCTTAAAAGTTCCTTCAAAATTTAAAAATATCCTAAAATCTTTAAAATTCTTTAAAATCTTTTCAAATAATTATTTTTACATATTATAAATTCCTTGGAATATTTTTAAATACCCTAAAATATTGAAAAACCTTTGAAATATTTTTAAACTCCCTTGAAACATTTTAAATATCTTGATAATCCCTTGGAATTTGTTTAAATACTATAAAATTCATAAAATCCCTATATATATCCCAATAAATATTTCAAAAGAATTCATGAAAATTGAGACAAAAGTATAGACCTGAATTCAATAGTTGACACATGGGTTAGTTTATTCACAAAAGTTACTAAGGTGATATGTTTACTAAAAAAAGTTACTCCAGGGACTTTATCTTAAAATTATTAATTATTATTTCGTTATATTAGAGGTTTTTAATGGTGCCGTAAAACACTCCTTTCGGTTCTTAAATATAAAGGAATCTGAATTATCATTAGAGACAGTTATCATCGATCAGTGTAAATATCATTTCACAATCCGTGAAATTAGAAATAAACACTATCGATCCAGTTAACTCTTCAAACAACAGAAAAATACTCAAGTGTCATTTCTGACTGGATGGAAAATACATAAAAAAAATGTTTTCATTAAATTTTGTCCCCAGTGGCTCGAAGTGAGTAGATCTTTTTCAGAAAAAATTTAATTTCAAAAAAAGGTTTTTAGTATTTATAACGTACTGAAAACTGCTTCTTCTGGGTAAAAATGAGAGAGGCTTGCAACTACCAACTTTGAAACCTTATTTCTAACACCTAGAAAACCCAATATCGCGTCATAATACAAAATTAAGGATGCGCCGCCTAGCTCCAATTTACGATATTCAGGAAGTTATATACAGTTTTAGCTGCGTTCTCTACACAAGTAAGACCGATTTGGATCAGGAAAAGGTAAGTAGTTGTTTCGGGATAGATTACAGACTTGAACTTGATTCGAGAAACAAAGGAAAGGATGAAATTGCGCAATGAGATTAGACAAAGGAGATTACCTTGTAGAAGGCTACCCATTGAGCATGACTGTAATTCGTTTCTCGCCTGGGGATGTATTTGTCCAGGGTCGATTGGTCCAGGACGATGGTCTGAAAATAGAGAAAGAAACAGGGGAATTGCGTTTGGTTCCCTTCAATTACGAGAGCAGACATAGAAGACTGCCACGTTGTGAATTAAATGACAGGGGAACGCCTACCAAGACACCAGGGCTAAAGCTATTTAAGGCCTTAGGAATAAGGGGGAGACTTTAGAACCCGCGAAGAGCAAATCGAGTTGAATTACTCCGCGTTAAATACCAAATAGGCACTTTATTGCCGTCACAATTGCGTTACGTTTTACAAAGCCCGAAGCCACAACAAGGCTCGAGGCAGAAAACAAACCCCACGAAGGGGTTAAGCGATCTAAGGACGCTTTTCAACTGCAACAAACCTTTTTTACTGGGTTCAGGCTTCGAAATTTACTTCCTGGGCTTGAGAGGCTCACTTAAAAATTAAAACTTTGAGTTGGGCTTAGAGGTATATATTACCTTTATTTGACTACGTGGGAAAGGGGTGGCCGCTCCTTCAGTTGGTTGCAGAAGAAGGACCTGAGGTACATTGACTCTGGCCTGAAAAAACACTTATATTATTCTTAAACGTTGTTAAAAAAATTATATTGAAATACTCTCTTAAGAAAGGTTCACCCTAAATAATAGTCATCGAAGTTTGAAAGAAATTACCGGAAATAAGAACCACTTTCGTTGTCGAATTTCTAGGTATTTGACACTGTTTGACAACAATTGAAAACTTTTTCCAGGAACTTTTGAAATATTTAAACAATTTTTGAACTTGGAATTCATCAATAAGAAAAGCTTCTTAGATGGAAAATTTACCTGTACTAGAAACAGGGCTCGATCTAGGAGTTCCACATTTTCATTAGGTTTTCCCAGGAGGAGAATGGTAAAGCCATCTTTTGTTTGGTCGGAGCTGTAACAAAAAAAGCAATCGTAAATTACTAAAATATAATGATTATAGGCTTGAAATGGCATAAATTAAAGCTTGATTTTTAAATTGAAGATGGTACCATTTAAAAATAATTTTTTTATGTTTGCTTTACTTATTACTTACTTATTTCAAATATAGAAAATTTATATACTTTTTTCACATTCATATACTTTAAATGTAAGGCTTAGAATTAATAATAAATTGACTGCAAAGTGCTAAGGTAGAGATTGAGCAATTAAGTTAAAAAATAAATTTTTCAATTTTAAAATTTTCAATAAGATTAAAAAATTGAAACTTTACAAATAAACCGGTTAAAAATTAAGTAAAAAACGAATTTTCAACCAATAAGATTAATTTAATAAGAGATCAAATTGCAACTAAAATAATGATATTCAATTTTTAAAAAAAAAGTATTTTTCACATCATAATTGAGTTATTACCAAAAGACAAATTTACAACCAAACAGACGAATTTTTAACAAAAAAGACTTTTCAGTCAAAGAAGTAAATATAGTTTGACCATATTGTTGAACTTTCAAACAAAAAGCCAAATTTTCTATAACAAAGTTGAATTTTTTATCCAAAAATATGAATTTTCAATAAAATAGTTAATTTTCTACCAACAGTGGCACTGAAAAAAATAGGAGATTTTCAACCCAAAATAGAAAAGTTACATTTTCAGTTAGGTAGATTATTTAAAAATAAACATATATGCAAAAAAGATAGTACAATCTTCAAACAATCGGATGACCCCTTCAGCAAAAAAATACATTTTTAACAAAGGGGTTTAACCTTTCCCAAATTATTTATATTTTCAATTTAAAAAAATCGACATTCAACCAAAAATGGTATATTTAAATTTTCGGTTTAAACAATTAATTTTGAATACAAACGTTTTCATCTCAAATGATGCATCTCCAACTTAGTGGTTGAACCTTCAACAAAGGCGATTTTTAAAAGAAAATACTTTAATCCTCGACAAAGACAATTAATTATCAAACAGTTGCATAAAAATAATAATAAATTTGGATCAAAATATATGAAGTTTTAAGCCGAAAAGACGAATGTTCAAAAAATAGTTGAATTCTCCACCAAAAAAGATTTCAGTTGAATTTTCAACAGCAAAGTATGCAATTTTAACAACAACTTTAATTTTCGACGAAAATAATTGAACTTTCAACCCAAAAAGAGGAAGTTTCAAACAAACAGCTGCATTTTTAACCAACAAATTTTTGAATTTACAACAAAATAATAAAGTAGTTCCCTAAAAATATAATCGTCAGGAAGAAGTAACTGAAAATCTCATAAATAAAATTTCAAGGGTTTCCTTGTGTCACGTCCGCCCTAAGCTTTAAATAATTTTAATTCTTAATTTATCTACTTTATATTATTTTTTTTCTTTTACTTTCAAGAAATTTAATACCATTATTTCTGTTTTTAATTTAAAAAACAATAACAAAAACCACATATTTTCAGAGAAAATTCAGTGTCATATTTGGCCCCGTATACTCATCTCGTCTCGGTGCCCCTATTATTCCTTTTTTTATTCTAAAATAAATTCGCATTGTTTCTTTTAGATTTAAGCTTTGCAGAATGAAGGGTAGCATTGTTACAGGTCTTCCAATTTGAAACTGGAATACATAAATCAAATCTTGGAGAACAAACGTTGCTGGTAGTTGGTCGATTCCCACGTTCAGTGGGTTACTATAACTTCCGTCAAGGTAGATAAAATCTAGCGACTCGGCGAATCGATGACATTTGCGACGCGATCCTTATAGGTAGGATATACGCGCACTTTGCATTTTGCATTTTGCATTTTGCATTTTTCATTTTACATCTGACATTAAGTTATGACACGTGGGTGGTTCACCGAAGTGTACTGTGTTTCTCACGCGGCTCCCGTTCCTCTAGTCTAGCTCTAGCATTACCCTCTCACCCTTGCACCCGCAAATGTACAGTAATCACACTGCCGATCCTCAGTGGCACAGAGTAAAGAGTAATCGTTAAATCTACACTTCCTACCTACAGAGGAGGCCATTCCCTCTGAATTATTTCAACTTCAATATCGGACGATTTGTTTTGTGATACGCGAAATTGTAGCCACTCTAAACTTTACGGTTCGAGTAAGTGAAACCATTTGTGATACTACTATTCATCAGCACTCTATCAAGCCCTTCAAGTTTTACCTCATGATAAGAAACACCTCTCTCGAGACTCAGTTTCAATCATTTCAACTTTTTTTTTGTCTGCGAAAATTAAATCATACCTGTTATAAAAATTTGAGATTGAAAATTAAAACGGTTCAAGTTTCGAAATTCCCTGATTTTCTCTGGCCAATTTTTTATTTTCACTGACAATTATACATTTTCAAAAAAATGGAAATTTTTTTTTACCAAGTAGTTGATATTTCAACTAAGCGGGTGAATTTCCAACCAAGAAGATTTACTTTCTACGAAGAAAGACGAATTTTAAGCTAAATGCATGAATGCGTGAAATTTTTAATCAAATAGTTGAATTTTCAATTCAGAAAATTAATTTTCTACTAACAGATAAATATCCATAAAAAAAATTTTCATGAAGTATGTAGTTTCACTTTCAACTCAGTAGTAATAATTTCAACAAAGAAGAAAGAATTATCAACGAAAAAGATAAACTTCTAACCAAGAAGAATAATTCTGTACCAGAACGATGAATTTTTAACAAAATACATTACTTTTCACTATACTAATTTATTTTTTTAATAAAAAATATAGAAGAATTACATTTTCAGATAAAAAAATTAATTTGCAATAAAAAAAGAATTATTAACTAAATATTTTAATTGTTGATCTTAGGTGTATTGACCAGGGAATATTTAAGTATTAATTTTAGATGTTAATTTTGTTTGTC
>JAAAKG020154454.1:0-30639 GCA_010014905.2 Druon quercuslanigerum | reverse complement strand
TCTATAAAATAATATTAATTAATTATATATAATATTCATTCATTTTATTTATTAATTTATTATATATAATAATTAATTAATATTATTATGTATAATAAATAAATAAATTTATATATATATATATATATAATATTTAAACCAATCTGCTTAATTTATTATTTTCTTCAGAGTCTCGGGCAAAGTTCTTTCTTCCTTTAGCGCACCCGCATCATCGTATGACACTTTGAACGTCCCATGCGAATGATGAATAAAGCTCTTTAACGCAACGTTGCCAACTCTCTTGAATAAGATTCCAAAACCGATCATGATAAAGAATTCCCTACCCTTGTGCCAATTTAGAGCAAAATCCAGCTCGCTTTCTCTACCCAATTGGCTCTATTCGTCAGTACCAATTTTTGCTATTTGTTCTCTTCTGAAAGCCAAAATTAGAACATGGGTGGTCGTTGGCTACGCAACGCTCAAGAAAAACTAACGAACACATCGTGACCTCGCTTACTGTCTCAGAGCAGTATGCGCTTGGTTCACCAAAGCCGCCATTTTGGAACGATAAGGAAAGCACTCTATAAAGAGTACAGATAACAGACGTCCTACGCCCTAATATTAAAATAGATTCAACATTACTAAGTTCGTCATCTAATAAGGTGCTCTATAAATCTGAATCAATGAAAATTCATTGATTAATCGATTATTATATACCACTCATTGCAATACGCGTACAATAAAGGGAAAAACTGGTATTGACTTTCTTATTCCTAGGAATTAACTAGGGTCCTTCGTTTGTAAGAACGATTAGTAGGTTAAAATAGTTAAACTAACCAGAGGAATTGTGATTAAATTCACTGGGAAAACTGGTAATTTTAACTAGTTTTTACGGTCTACTTAACTGTGTAAAACATAGTAACTTTAGCAAATAAGAACCTCAATAAAGTAAATTAATTCAATTAAGGTAACATTGTTCAGATTCTCCAAATTTTCAAGCATATGTATCATATGACACAATAGATCATCATTCATCGCACCTTTTTATCATATCTATGGTGGAAATTTGTGACTAGCTTATAACCTTAAAAACTAATTTTTATTGTGAGATATAATGCGCTCTGCGCATTATATATTAATTTACTGTCACAAGGAAGATTTATTTAGAACGATCCATTTCTTTTTCTAAATTCATTAATCGTTTCATAATAAGACTAAGTTACTTTTCTAACATCAACTTTACTAGTTGTTAATTGTAAATCTCACCCTTCAGTCAGTCGCAGTTATCTCTACTAGAAATGTAATTAAATGAACTACGAAGTATCAAACCCATACAATATATATAGTTATTTTTTGAAACTTCTTATTTGTAAGTTTATATATGCCTAATAATTAGTGTAAATTACCTGATAAGTATAGTTAAATTCCACTGATTCAGCAGCGTATATACGCTGATTTCAATCAGCGTTATACTTTTCACAGATTTAAATACATATATTATTATCGCTTTATTTTCATCTATATTTATAGAAGAGAAGAAAAATCTAATAAAATCTTCCATGATATCTTCATAGATAACGAGACAAAACTATATAGCTTAAAAAATAGTATGTGCTTTTTAAATATAAATTTGACCTAATATGGTGCAACTAAACATTTATCATTTTAAGGACTATAGCTCTCTATTAACAAACCAAATAAAATGAATGAGAAATGGCAGCATGGTGAAATAAATGATAAAGAAAAATATTTTTGAAATACAGTTTTTAATTTTTTAACCATGAAGTTGATCATTTTTAAAAATGAGCGAAATACGGCTCCGGCCTTTTATTCAATAATTTTTCCAAATCGTGTGAAGTCCTTTAAATTCCCTTCAATGCTTTAGAATAAATTATAGAAATATATAATATTACAGAAGCTTTCAGAGTGGCCCATGAAAAGTAACTCCTTATAAAAAAACTTGAAATTCTTTGAATTCTTTGTATTATTGGGAATTCTTTAAATTCTCGAATTCATGATGAAGATCAAAAATTAAAAATCCACATCATTAAATGTAAAGTGAACTGAATTTCAGGTCCTGTTAGGGGACTAAAATAAGTGAATGCAACTGACAATGAGAGGTCGTAAGAGTGAAACACCGATTGGACTGGGGCTTTGGAGTGTGAAAGTTCATCGAACTCCATTAGATACGTTTTTTTATCTTCGTGCCAATATGATTGATCCACTTCTCACAGATGAAAAGAGAGAAAACATTAAATTTTTTGGTTAGCTGATGAGCATTTATCATTTTGGCACTCAATGCAATAAGAAGTTACGAAGCCTTACAGAAGTAGTCAGCGGTCATCAAGCTTGGTTACATTCACGTGGCCTTCGAATGAGGACCGTCCAATTTCCGGTGGTCTTACCGCCCCTCTCAAGTCTCCAGCAACGCCGCACTCTCTTCCTCTATTTTCCGCGCTCGCCCCTCTCTTTTGCTCTCGTCGGCACTCTATGCCTATGCCCTATGGCTCGCTTCTTCCGTCTTTCCTCTTGCAATCTTTATTTCACTGATCTGCTGTCTAACCCAACCCATCCCCCTCGTATCCTCACTCAGTCTTCTATTCTCTCTTTGTCTCTTTCTCTCTTTTTCGCATTTAAAAAGGCCTCGCCCTCTTCCTTCGATCTACCTACCCTGGTAAACTGAGCACAGCTGGCACCGGAATAATAAACCCACGCGCTACTTCACTCTTCTTGGAGAGTGGAGAACAGCCAAAATGTTCCATGCGTCGCCCAAACGCTATTGAGACCCTGGAGTCGGACTACCAACAAACCAGTCATATCGTATCCCACTTCTTGGTAGCATACATGCGTATCGAGAATTTCAAGGAAAAATCAAGATCGATTTGAAACATTGTAAGATAAGATTAAAAACAACTTGATCAAGAGTTAACAGTCCAAATGTATTCAGATTTGCGTCGAATAAGCCCTATAAACCTTACTGTATAATCACTGAAATTTACGGTGATTTAATTCATGTTATTCATGTAATTTGGTTTATCAAACCCCTATATTGGAAGTTTTTATTTTAGTACAATTTTCCGCGGGGACGATTTAAATTATAGCTCTTAGGCTGTATAGAATTTTATTTTTAGGGCTCTTTTTTAAATTTAGAATTTCGAAAAAATATTTTCCAGATTCACTCTAGTTGTGCAATTTTACGGTCAATTTTTAGGAAAAATAAAGAATGTACTTATTTTCCGTTACAATATTTCTCCTGGTACAGTTTAGATATTTTTGGGAATTCATTCAGAGTAACGAAATTATGGAATGGTAAAAAAATCAGTCATAATATATGAATAGTTCCCTATTTTATAAGAAAGTAACGTTACTATACATATAACGTGTTTATACGTCAAATGCCGTAAAACATAACAACCTTTGGTCATCGTTTGTTTTTTATCTAACCGTCATATTGCCTTCTCGTTCACAACTCCTTTATCTACGAGTCAAAGCAAGTCTACATATGTTGAAATGAAAGCTCAATGTTGGTCTCTGCATCAAACCCTACGCCTATAGTGACTAGTCCCTACACTCGAGATGAAATCGTGTTATCGAGAGGGTTATTCGGTAGCATTTGTTGGGATACCGGGTAGCGTTGGTGAGGATTGGATCAGGCAGAATCATATAGAATAGGGTGACGAACCCCTACGGCCTACGTGCTGCTTGTACGCCCTGCGCCAGAAAGGACCCCCACTCTCCCTTGTGCTCTCCGGCTTCATGTCTCATCCGACCCCCTCCCCCCGTTACTCCTGCGCCCTGCTGCATCGACACCATCATTGGTTCACCGGTCCACGCAGCTGCTGCCGATGTGCTACCGCCGCCGTCGGCGTCGTCACCCTCCGTCTTCCTGCGCCGATCGTCAGTCAGTCCGTCGTTTGTTCGCCGCGCGTGAGCAACGTGTACCTCGTGCACGTGATTTTCGGAAGGAAACGAAGCACCGTAACCGCCCACTCAATCCTCCTCCACTTCCGTCGTCGTTATTCGAAGGGTCGAGCGTCCTCGGCATCGCTCGTGTGCTTTCGTTACTGTCGCCATTTTGTTACTCAACTCTCACATGCTTGTCGACTCTCGAGGCCGGAGACAGTTCCGTGCAACCGGCACTCAGCACTCGAGGTGATACGATACGATACATATGTCATAGCTGGTGGAAAGTCCGACAACCAAGACCAAAATTGTACTATCCCTCGGGGACCAAAATTTGGGAGGATTGGAGAACCAATTTAGGGGAGAGAAGATCTAGCCGGTCGCCCCCTAACCCTTGACGAGAGGGAGAACGGAGACTGGGGTACCAATCTATCCCCTCCATAAGTCTCTCCCCACTTGCCACTTTCGGACGGAGGGAAAGACTTTTCGCCCCTGGCGAATCGCTCGCAGGGCGGTACCGGCTTTCGCCCTTTCGACCTCTGGCGGGCAAGATTTAAGAATCGTTTCTGTTGACGCGAAGTCCTCGAGTCGAACGCATCGTTTATCGAGATCGGAAGTGATTTGCGTTTCACATGTGACCAACCAGCGTGCCAACGAGGGACAACGTCCAATAATAACTAAGAATTTTTTATTTCTACAGTAAAGTGAGACCGAGTCGGAAGAAATACCTCAACGTGACAGAAAGTGATTTACCGACGATTTTGTGAATATTGAGGAACAGGTACCTTGTATGGCCAAAAGGAATTTAACTAGTGTTTTGTGATGTGAGTTGTGAGAGGTTCAAAGGTGGTGATATCGACGCTTTATTCAAGAGAGGGAGAATGAGAAGGGCGAGAGGCAGAAGAAGAGAATGAAGAGTGACCTTGAAACACGACAGAATAGTGAGAAAAGTCTTCCGTGAACCAAATGATATGCCAAGAAGTGAGTATAGAATGGGGCCTTCGATATTATTGCCGGTGTTTACGAATTCCAGCGTTCGTAGAGATAGGGGAAGAAAATAAACTTCCGTTTGAAGAGCTTCAAACGCCATTTTGTGTCCTGTAGAAATAGGGTGCAGTATTATTTGCGTGCTTGTTGGGGGTGATGTCGTTAGTTGTTATGGACTATATTTAGTTATCATAACCTATCACTCGGAATTACATGTGATGTTGTGAGATTAGTTTTTAAATGTTATGTTAAGTTATTTTTATTTCAATATTTTCAGATGGTTCCAGGCTTCTAATTTTTTAATAAGGGTATTGAAGAAAAATAGGTTTTGATTTTTTATCCCCTCTGTCAACTTAGTACTTATTTGAATATGATTGAACTCTTTTTCTTGAAAATAAGTTAAATTTTAGATTGTCTAAATAACTACTTCTATTATATTTCCACTCCTATTTTATTCATTTAAGGATTATGTACGGACATAACATTTTTATTTTTAGCTACAAGTTTTGAGAAAAACTGAAATTCCTTAATACTTTATTTAGCTGATTTTCATTTAACAAATTTTGTTTAGGAATAATGCAGTTCTTATTTTTATAAATCGTTTCTTTAAAAATAATTTGAATATTAATAAACGCCAATCAAGCACAGTTTCAATGCAGTTTTCAATGATACAATCAACCATTGATCAGAAATGGACAATAATTGTAAACAATCAATATACATATATTTCTCGATTCTAAATATTACTCAATTTTGAGATCATTGTTATGATGTATTAGTCATGTGAGAACTTTCGCGAAAATAGATTGTTTTTTTTAAATCCATTTTGTAACATCATTTCGTAACTCATATGTAAGTACAGGTCTCAAAATTAATGGGGAGGGGGGTCTCTCAACATCGTTTGAAGGAACCTTTTTCTTTTTGCTTGTCAGGCATATAAAATAAAGAGTGCATGGTAGTCTGATGGCATTAAAAGTTTCTTGGAAGCTACATTACAAGATTGGTCTTTTTTAGAGAGACTTATGGGGTCAAAGGTACATACATATAGATAATACACGCACAGTTTGATTATCTTTTTATTCCTCCTATTAATTAACAATTTAAGGACTTTTTAACCTGGGCCTAACTTCAACATTAAATTGCTAAATTTTGCTACATAAATACTAAAATTTCGTCTTTCTGAGATAATTAGGGCCTATTGCTGTTTTTCATTAAATCTGTATTTGGAGTGAAAAACGGCTAATTTCAAAAGTTTTTATGTAATTTTTTTTTCATTCTTCCTGGAGCCTTAGAAAATTAAATTAAACTTATTATTAAACCATGCAGGGATAATTTTCTTGAATACGTTTCATTTAGCATTGAATTTATTAAATTTGAATCTCTCTGATTAAATCATCCCTCTAATTTAAATAGGTGAAATGATTAGATCGTGGTGTTAGCACAATATCAGGAAATTTAGGAAGGTGTGATTAGAAAATGTATTTTTGGTCACTCGAATTTCAGTTGGTAGTACTGGCAGTATTAAACTTTTGCAGTTCAGATTCATCGTCTTTAAGCACTGAATATTTTGTAAGATTTTCAAATTTTTTATGTAGTTTTAGTCAGTTAGTCAATAATAAAAGTTGGAAAAATTTTATCGCTTATCTAGAATTAACCTCAACTTTACATAATTCCAAACCTAGGACTATTTTACATCCTTGAACTTTGACCTTTGAACCCAACCATCCTAGCTTAGGTTATTAAGGGCACAAAATGGCGTTCCGAATATAGTTTCCCTCTAGCCTCTAATGAAAACCTTTGCTACCTAGAAACAGACTGCAGTCGGGACCAAGAAAGTGAGACCAAAGCGAGCTTCCAAAGCACAACCGAGTCGAGAGACACAATCAGACCGGAGATAACCTCTAATCAGGGATACCAATATTGATAATCAACGATACCAAGAAGGGAGATAAAGACGTGATTGTGATAAACAAGCAGAGACCCAAAACCAGCGACAATGCCTCAATGTGCCGTAGCTACATGTAGAAATAGTCATCGGCGAACTCGGGGTCGACGGATTCGGTACCATCGATTCCCGCAGATACCGGAAGTGCGCTCACTATGGGTGCGCGCTTGTGGCCGCGCACCTCTTCCAAACGGAGAGATTCCATTCAACATCCAGACGGCGCGCATCTGCTCCCTACATTTCACCAATGATTCATACGAGAAGGACATGGAGCACCTTGTACTGGGACTTCCGGTGCGCAGTAGGTTGCGCCGTGGGGCGGTACCAACGGACGAAGTGCCGGTAAGCGTGGAGCCGGTCACCAAGATGCTCGTTGAAGAATCCAGGCGATCGGTATTGAGGGTCACGCATGCCAAAATGCTCTCTGGAAGGAGAAGCAACGGCGTCAACGGAAAACAGCAGAAGAACAAACCTAAACACAAACCTCAGCGCAAACCTCAGCTTTCCAGCATCAAAGATGAACAAGACATAGATTGCATACAAGATATGAACATTCTACAGGCCCTCGGTCTTAAGCCCTGGTGAGTCATCAGATATCTTTCTTTGTGTGGCGTGTCTTATTGCGTTCTCCGGTTTCGCTGGCCTCCAAGTTGGCAAGAACGATGTTTTATTTTGTGGTCCTAGCTGTTCCAGATATTGATACGTATCTTGACAGATATTCCAAAAGTTTTTTTTTTATCTAGCTTGTATATTTTGAAAATAATATTGGCGAAAAAAATCCTACAGGCGAATTCGGCCCACTAAGGAAAACCTTGCGTTAGTGAACTTGCCGTTAAGTCAACTTAGCTTGTCAACTTAACTTAGTTGCTTAGAAAACGAACCGTGATCGCAAAGTCACTGACGTAAGTTTGTCCTTCGTACGTCAGAGATATCCTTCTAAGTTCTGATAACGACAAAGTTGGCTATTACGCTTCTCTTCATTAGAAAATCGTCAGAAATATTCATGTTTCTCGCAAATTTCGAAGGTATGGTTCGAACGGGGGTTGAACACTCGACTTTGAACTGTACAATACAAAATATATCAATATCATCAATATCAAAGAGCTTTAGGAGACTACTAAAGATTTCGAACTGCTGTAAGTGATGTCAAATAATTTCAATAGATTTCAAAGGATTCCAAAAGAATTGACAGTATTTTAAGAGATTCGTAATTTTTACAATATTTCAAGGGAGTTTAAAGGATCTTAGACTATAGAGAGTTTGAACGAATTTCAGAGGATTTTAAAGATTTTAACGCATATCAAAAGATGCCGAAAGACTGAAGGATTCGAAAGAAGCTCATAGGCTTGCAACGTATATTGCCAATTTGATGTAATGATGTCACAGTGTTTCAAGGGTTTTAGAAGATTCCAAAGCTCTCAAAAGAATTAAAAATGTTTCAAGGGACGCAAGTAAATCTACCGGGAACCCAAATAATGTTTAAAATATCGTGTAATTATGAAAATTTTCAAAAGGTTGGACATATATTAGTTTTAGATTCATGGAAAAAAAATCTGAGGTGAAGTTGAGAGTGGAGATCGCTTATGACTGTACCAAAATGCTCTTTAATAGAGGTCGTTAGCATTAACAGCCTTTTTCGTTACTTATATCTGGAATTTTATTTGAAACCTAATTCTCGTTTGTAGTCTGTATCAAAGTATTTACCCATTATGTGCTGTTCTGAGACGAACAACTTTAAAGTAAGATGAAGAAACGATATCTTCTTCAGTAGAAAATGTTTCCATAAGCTGCTACAGTTTGTTTGAATTATTTTGACATTCTTATTATATATGATGAAAGGTATGTTCACAAAATATTCCCTGACCAATCCAGTTTTGATCAATTATCTACGTTTTGAGACCCCATGCGTCTGAAACAATGTTTTTTACGAACGTATCTGTCTGCTTTGAAGGAATTTTCTTATCAGTTATTCCTTTAGTTCACTCTTTTGTAGACTAAAAAGACAACTTAATTTCGCTAAACAGCCTTCTACAAAATAGGCCCTTAAATAATCAATATTAAAATTATAAAGACAAAAATTTGCACTTTATTTTGCAATATCGGAATAAGTAGTCCCAGACATGGGTATAGAAGAATCATATAAAATGCACTTAATGTGTAATAGAGTTCAACATAATATAGAATATTTAGTGTTGTGGACCATGCAAAACGTCAGATTAAAAAGTGTTGCTTCGCATTCACAAGATGTTCTCTGAAATCTGCTTTGCGGCAACATCGGATTGGGATACAATACTTTTTAATAAGAGAGTTCGCATATAACGTAAATATAAGTGAGAGATTTCGCGTTCGATGCGTGATAATGGGAGAGTTCTAATATGTTTTAATGATACAAAATGCGATTGAACGCGAAACAGAATATTTCCTAATGCTACTGAATGCAATTAAATGCGAAGCAGAAAATATGCGATTGCTAAGTATTGAATCGCATTCACGAGATGTTCTCTGAAAATCTACATTTCGACAACCTCGCATTCAAAGTGTAGTACTTCTGAATACGTTTTAATCTGGCGTTTTTTGTTCATTTAAAAAGCTCTGAACATATAACTTTACAGGAGATAATTATTTAAACAAATGAACATTGTTGAAATAATTACCAACTGTCTTAAACAATGAAGTACTACTCTTGACATTCATCAACTTTGTATCAATTATTTCGAGCGATAATAACTTTTCACGACTTACAGGGGAAAAATGGTGCCAACAAATAATAATGATTTGAACAGTTGATAAATATTTAAGAAATACTTGGGAACCCTTCACTTATCGATTTAAAATTATTCATGTTGAAAAAATAGATAGAAAATTGCTATTTTGCAATTTGTGTGGTATTTTCCGTGCACAATATAAAGGTATTAGAAGGTTTAAAATTCAAAGCTATTGGGAGTAAATTATTATTTGAAAATTATTTAAAAGGTGAATACACTTTAATGCACAAAAAGTTTATAGCAATTACTTTTTTCTATTTTTTAAAAGCCGAGCTTTTCCCATTTCAAGTCCCATGTTAATTTTAAAAGCGCGTTGTAACGTTTGAAAGAAAAACGTGGGTATTTTTTCTTCCGGTAAACGAACAAATTTCGGGGAAGGGGGGGGGGGTCACTACAAATCACAAGTCGAATTTGTGGAGCACCCTAGTACCCGTGCAGCAGGAGGATTTTTTAATGGTATAGGGTTATGAATTCCTTAAAGAAAGGTCGAAGACAAATTCAAATTATATGATGCATTTAGCTGCTTCCAATATTTACAGTATGAATCGTAGAGATATTATGATTCATGAACCCCTATGTCAGGTTTGAAATTAACCCCTATGAAAGAATATGCATTCTAGAATGTGAAACGTTGTGGTATTTAGAGGCCCAATAACTGAGGGTTGCTTTATGCGTTGAAGATGTGGAGGCCTGGAAAATATCAAGGATTTTATTTTATACTTTCTTATAGATTTAGTACCATTTTTTGATGCTCACTAAAATTTGTTAATCTGATTTCTTTGGTGCAAGGATACTCTGAAGCAATATGACCTTGAGTTTTTGATGTCGCTTCACATAAAAAAATTTCTTAGTTAAAATCCGTTACTCCGTGAATGGTATTTATCAAGCAAAGTTTAATTTCCCATATAATTACTCTTCACCACATTCTAATATCAATTAAGAGATTCATAAATATATTATTTTCGAAATAAGTTACTTTGTTATGTATATCCTCAGTGTCGTAGTAAATTTAGAGTTTAGACTTTAGCCTAACGCGAGGCTTAACTGCGGGTCACTGAATGTCAATAAGCAAGGTCACCAACCGAACAACATAAATAGCAGCAGAACGATCCCCAAAAAGCGAAGGTTCTAAGTAATTTCTAGAATAAGAAATTATACATTCTTGACAATTATTTGAAAAAATTATGATCCGAACTATTTCATTTATCTAATTCAAATTTCTTGTCATTGAAATTCCATTATCGGCTTAATACTCTCGTCTGGAAAGGGGAGTAAAATTATTCAGGTATTAATTATTATTATTAATAGTTATTCAGGTATCCAAAATAATGGCACAGAAATAAAGTAAAGACTCGGCATTTTCGATCGAGCGAATTACCAGTTGACTCACTATTAGGGTCAGCTCGAGGGGCCAAAGCCAGATAAAGATAGTTTCCTCGATCTATATTCTACATAGCGGAAACCGCCCTAAATAAAAAAAAAATATGTTTCCAGTATGGTGTTGAGAACCGGTGGTACAATCGAAGGCCAAGTGAAAAAATGCATATTATACATTGTCAGAGAGTGAAGTTCTCGGTGAAATGAAATTATTCGTTTGTAATATAAAGTGCATTTATATAGATTGCACGTAGTGAATAGTCGGGGGATGAGACACGCGCCGTAACGCACGTGGTAAACGAAATCGAAATCAAAGCTCCTTTCTTCAGGCCTGCTGCGAATAGAAGGCTCCGTCGATAAAAGCCGTCCTATTTGTCTGGCTACAGGCTTCGGACCAGCTCAACCTGACCTAAACAAAGCTAGAGGTATACTACTACGGCGGAGTTGGAGTTCGGCCTTGGCGATCAGGGACAGCTTAGGCGGTTGACCGTTCCTCCGAACGCTGCCACCGAATTAGGTCGAGCCATCGACGATTTTAATAAACGCACTTGATAATAACTGAGAACAGTCTACGGTCGTGCGACATCGTTGCCAGATCTTTCGAGGGTCTATCACTTACTAACTTGTAAGTAATCACACACCATCAATCCTTTTTAAATTGAATTCCAACTTCTAGAGCTCCACTTCTCATGAAGATAGTAATTTTAGCCCGTCCAGAAAGCAATAGTACTATTAGTAGAAAGTACAATTTTGCCCATTTTTTTACTTGTCTTCCGAAAAATTCAAATTAACAGTGACTGAAGAATAGCTTCAGTTACTTTACAAGCTAATATGGAAATCCCCTGATTTCTCAGGTCAAGGTGCCCTGGGAAGTATAAACATCACCAATTCTATCAGTCTCAAGGAATACAGAACGCTCTCGAAAAGAGCCGATAGAAAATGTTTGCAATAGCTGCTGATAGCACAAGTCTTACCTGGGTAACAATGACTTAAATGACCCAAGTCTTCACCTAGTTACATATATGCATAATTTCGAGTACTTCATAGAACCTACTCTTTACTTTGCTTCTTCTATTTCGCGAAGAGAAATCCGACCCTGAAGTTATTTCACGTTATAGAGCAAAGTTGAGCCAATCAAACGACTCATCATCAGGCGATCTGTGCAGTTGGTCATTGAACTCGAGAGTCGTTCCGTAATTTAAGACAATTGAGGATACTCGAGTCTCATCTCAGTACACTATTATATAGAGTTTATTCGAAATCCATCGTACCAAGTATTATCTAAAACAAATGAGGAATCTTGGTTTTTTTTTTAATCAGAATATTTCAGATCGTTTTAGTTTAAAATAATTCAAAACGATGCGGTAATGTGTTTTTGTTATATTCCTATATTGCAGCATTCGATTCCCGATGTGGAAGTAACATTTTTTCAAACATGGCCGCGGATTAAGACACACCTCATTAGTTGAAAGACTTGCATCTGGTAAACCATGATATCGACCTTGAATGATTAATCTAATTTAGAAACTGCGGGACTGATAAAGTCTAATTTATATTTTCCAGTGGAAATAGCAATTTTTATCAATAATGAAAGAGAGATAAATGAACTTTCCATCCCTGACAAAGGCGGAGGTTGAAGAGAGGAGTGTTCTCGAGAGTCTAGAGTCTGCTTTTTCTTTTCGCGTTCTCGCGTGCCCTCGCGAAGAAGTAGGACGCGGCGACAAGGTCCTCAGGCAACCTAACGTAACTTTACCTAACCTCCCTCGCACGACTCACCTAGTCTAACACTAGCGGAGCCCTAGCTTCTCCCCACCATCGCCTACGATCTTGTGTAGACGAGGCTACCCCACCTCCGTATTCGAGCCCGATGCATTCGCCTTTAGCCGTACATTCGACGGCACTTGGAACGGAGGCACGATTCCTACAGTCGTGTCTTCCTTTTCGGTTTTTATCAGCACTTTTTGCGACTTTTCTCAATTCCCGTTTCATTTCTGCGATTCGGATCGGTGCCACGTGCCGCGGAAGGGACAGCGTCGTAAGTGAAATTGCCGGAGAACGCGGCGTCGCGAGGTCTTTTGCCTTTCCGTTCGGTGTTGTTACGTGGTGCTCCGAGTAGACGAGGTCGAGCCGCCGAGATCGAAGACCTCCAAGTCTGAGTTGGTCTCTTCCCCTCGGTACTGCCAGCTTTTAATACTCATGGATTTGCTACGATTTGTATTTCATCTTACTGAGCAAGTTCCATGGAACTAAATGATAAGACTATTCTGTCGATACTTGCAGTCCCCTGCTTGTCCAAAATGTAAGTTGAGTGCCTCTTCAGTTGGACTTTACGGCTGCAAGATCTAATGTCGAATACAGACTCCCTAAAAACAATTTAAAAGTATGGTGTGATGTTACTTTATGTTTAATTTACTTGGTCTTCTGATGCAATGGTTTCTTCTATATTCAAAGTGCGACTTACCTTTTTGAGTAATCTGAAATTTATAAAACATCTATGGTTTGTCTTTAAGGGTATTTGACGACCGGTTCAGCAGACAACTTGGAGTGACCTTTCTTTGATGAATTCGAAATTTCAAATTGGCTGCTTAAACGCTCAAGAAACGGTGTCGTGTCGTTTGAAACTTCAAATGCCTTGAAGGATTTTCGCTACCTCAGACTTCACTATTGTCAATGATTTTCAACCTTGGTAATTACGATTTTGACTTCCAGTTCTGACCTCTTGCACCATACCAGTTTTGACGCTATACGTTCCCAAGGAAACATTACATTTTTTATTAACATTTTTATTTTTATATATCTAAGACACTATTTGAAACATGAATTATCTGATAACAGAAGAATAAAGTTAAAAAAGAAATCTTCGACTGAAAGATAAAGGAAACTAATTGTTTGTTTACTGTTTTTTTAACCTGGCTCGCTGTGCTCGATTTTTCTCTGTGGTGCAATGCGGCCTATCCGCCATTCGTTTTGCACTGACAAAACATACTTGGCAATGGGGGAACTGGAAAAGTTATTTCTGAGTTTATATCAATTTCTACTTTAAACCATCTTACGTGTTCTAAAAAGTAACAAAATGCACTTCAGGTTAAAAATCATGATTACACCTTATCGTGCATGTGTTGTTTAAAATTATTTTTAAAAGATGTGAGCAACTTTTAGGAGTGTTAGATCATACACTGATAAGCTTTTGCTTGTAAAATTTGATATTAAAATATTTATTTTTACAATAGAGCAATATCAAACTAGGGTGCAGCGTCACTATTGGAAAAATTACCTATTGTGAATATTAAACTTTGAAGTTACTAAGTTTATTGGAATATAATAATAAATTATAAAATAATTGCATTCGTACAAAAAGTTTTCTATTGAAAATAGGAAAATATGCTCCTTATAATACTGAGGAACTGGATTATCCTCATCAACCTCTGTGCATATGATGTCATTCGGCTGTGAACTTCCTATTTTAAATAGCAATTTTCGCCAAGCACTATATTCAAGTGTTTTTCCTCTCTTTGTAGCTTCGTACTGAGAATGGTAATTTTTCTAACCTATTTTGCGACTTATATTATTTAAACTGCTAATTATTGCAACTACAGTTCCATAATATTCATTTTGTGAATATCAATGATTCAATTTTTTATTATTTAATTATTATTTATAATTCATTATTATTATTATTCTACTATATTTTGTATGCCATCGTATTATTGCATAAATAAGTATTATAATAGCAAACTTTACAACCGATAATTTCTTCATGTAGTAAAAAATATTATACTAAAAAATTTTCTTTGCTTTGTCTTAATTCTGTTTTCACAAGAAATATAAAAAAAGTAGCAAAATATTGTAGAAGTCAAAAAGCCGTAGCAATATAATTCCATTTAAACGAAATTATACATTTTAGTACCATCATCTGCCGGCACAATCAATTCCTTACAGAGAAGTATCGTTTTGTAGTCAAACGAATATTTCTTGATTGTTCCTCGAATGTAGAAGTCATTTTCACATTTTTATATCATAGTATCGTTAGTCTACGTCCTACGACTACTAGGCCTGTCGTAAAATAATATAATTGCCCTGTTAGCACGCTTAGAGAAAAAAGTACTCTGGCACTCAAGAAAAATTCTGGTTGGAGCAGCCGGAGTACTAGTTAATTCAACTAGAATAGAATGTTAAATATGCCCTTATTATGAATTCTGGTAAAAGTATCAGAAGTCAAGATTAATCAAAAATCTTCACTTGACAGTTTTCTAGTAGCTTAAGGATACAACTTTCTGGTCAACATAACCAGATATTCTGGTAAATTTAATCCGATGTTTTGGTAGACATCGATTTTTGAATAACCCTCTCTGAAATTACGTGGACTGCGTCCCAAAAAAATAATGTAATAAAAGTTTCCGAAAACAGAGAGTAGCAACTATATTTCGATTCGCTGAAATTTCGTCTCCCTGTATGTGGATATATTAATAAGTAGCGATAGATATAGCACTCGAGGTAATAGCGGCATATTTTTGATGCATTCTGTTTCCGAAATTCTTTGTTAGAACTATTTTCTTTGGGATTTTATATAATATGCGCTTAGATCACTTGGTTTATTTATGTTCTACAATTTTAACATTTTCGAAACTATTTTTCATAGAACCGTAAAATATATACGTAGGTTTGAGCTATCCCTATTTACAACTAGTACGTAGACAGATGCGGCGCAGCTTTTTAATATTGCGATTGTTCGAAAACTAGACATTTACGACAAAGCGTCACTTGACACGTCCAGCAGCATGACATAAGACAAAAGACAGATTTCTGAAAACGGACACAAGATCGCGACACTTCTATTACCAGAAGTATTAACCAGGATGTCATTTTTTAAGTAGGCGTGTCTAGTGACTTTAACTAGAACCTTCTTTTGAGTGAATGGAGATGTGTTTCACGTGTCTAATGCGAGGAAAAATACTAAGAACCCTCAGGTAAATACTCATCATAGCGTTGCTATGCAAAAACACGACAATTTAGGCCTTTTGACCGAAAAAAGCTCAAGCTAAAAACCTGCATAAGGGATCAGCGAATTTAAGAAAGAGTGAAAACATTTGTTTGTAAACACCTAAGGTCAATAATGAAAAATTATTTTAAAATTTAACTCAAATCCAGCTTACGGGATTGCAAATTTTCAATAGACAAGGATACCTATTCAATGGGATTAAGGGCATGAACCAGACTGCAATGTGACCAATTCTTTTAAACGAACTTACTCGCAAACTAATAACTCGAATGAATTCTCCATACCAAAGAAAGACGAACGTCTATTACTCTGTTTTGTGTAGAAAATGCATTCTACTTATTAGTTTTGAAAAAAATTCACCGCATGATAACGTTATTAGTAGATACCTGTATGATCAGGGAAATGTATGGGCAAAATGCCCACTAATAACATAGATATGAACTCAAATCTAAAAGAAACAATTTTGTTTCATGGGTTTCATCACATTGAAACTGTAGTAAAATATATAATTTTTATTCTGCTAATTTTTAATTTGAGGATAAAATTTGCAAGTTAGAATTTGAATTCAGCATACTTAAAGTAACCTTTCTAAAATATATATTTTATTTAAAGGTTTGTGATTGGCTAAATATTTTAAAAAAATTTTGTAACGTTATAAATAAATTTGAAGTTTTTAAGTGAGTATGAATGCAGGTAAAAACGTTATATATATAATCTGCATATAATGGACAAAGCATGGATATTTTAAATCTGTTTGATACAGAAAAATTTCTAAAATAAAATATCTAATTTTCTTGTTCCCTATATATAAACTTTCTCACCTGGATAACCTTAAAATCAAGTTTTTGAAGTTTCTTTCTCGAAATAAAAGCCGCTTACTCCGTAAACTGGCAAATGACGAGCAACGTTAATTTAATACTTTTTTCATACCTAAAAAGGTTTCTAATTAACCTGAATTGTATTCTGTAATCATTACAAGTTCTAAGCTTAAATCTTCCACAAATAGATTTGAAGATTGCCTTCATTATCATGCGATTTCACTCTCGAGATCCTGAACATTTTAATACCCTCTACAAGTCTAAAATCTACAGTTACTACTTTCACTATCTTTTGCTTCAAGGAACTTCCAGTTCTTGCAAGCGGTGCGCAACAAACGCAACGAACTCTCGCTTTCATCTTCAATGTTATTTTACATATGATCAAGTAACTCGATTAATTACTCATATATAAAAGATTTATTAACTTACTAATCATTAATTATTGTGGCTACCATATATTCGTCTCGTAAATAGATTCTTTTCTGTAACTCGCAATTCTTGGCTATGTGCTCTTAATTTTAATTCTGAGTGTGACAAATCATCGAGTAGGGAAGTGTGAGGAATTATGTCGGCGTTCGAAGCTCTCGTTCCTGCGAATTCGAAGTGCTTACTCGATCCCACAGACACTCGATATTCATCACCAAAAATCAGTTCCTTACTGCTCTTTGACCGGTCAAGTCGTTAGAGCCGATTGCGATCGTCTCATAAGTTTTCAGATCTACATATATCTTGAATATTAATTAGTGACATTATATAATTTGATTAGATCTCAAGATTGAATGGAAGAAGCGGATTGGTGGTCGATTTCTAAAGGTAGGCTGAGGAGAAGAAGAGTGTTCGTTGTGGCAAATTTGAGCGGAAGGTCCCATGAAAACTATATTCATCATGACGATGTTTAAAGTGCAGTGAACGCTAGTGGGTGCAACGAACCTATCCTCTTTCCCCCCTCACCAATCAGTACATCTTACTCTGTCATTCTTTCTTTCTGTCTCACTTTCTCGTACACTTTAGTCTCAAACTCTCCCTTCTCATACAACACACAACGTACTCTGTACAGTGTTGAGTAAATCGGAGGTGTGTGCGCGAAACCCCACTGCGTTCACCTTCTATTCTAGAGCGCGAGCCACCAACTCAGGGCATTTCGAGCCGAGCGTAATTAGCAGTCCAGGAGAGCGATAGCGTCGAAAGTTCCAAGGACCTTTGAAAAAGAATACCTTTTTTTCAGTAATAGTATACCAGTAAAAGAATAATATTTTTCAGCTCCATTATTATTATTAATATTATTATTACTATTTATTGTTATTAATTGATGTCTCTGGCTTAAGATGGTTACTGCAGTGTGCCTGATTTGAAACATCGGGCAAAGGTTAAGGTTGGATCCGAACCGCCAGAGCCTCGGTAAAGGTACATAGAAAAATTTCTAGAGGTACCGGCTCAGGGATCGAACCCCCGACCTCTAACGTTAAGTCTAATGTGAAGCGTCTAACCAACTAATATTGCGGTATAACCTATTGTGCTATGCTTTTCATTTAAAATTTGACATGGAGCAGATGCTTATAAACACAGTTTATAACAACAAGTGATAACCCGCGCCTGCATCCGACTTTATTAGAAGAACTCGCCTTTGCCTGGCCGTTTAGCCAAGAGAGAGGAAAACTGCAGAAAACCATCTAACGAGATGAAGCGTTCAAAATTAAGTAATTTAAATTTGAAGTTCTTTATTGAAAAAATTTGAATTCAATGCACTGCAAATTCAACATAAAATTAAAAATTAAAAACTTTATATGTTGACAAATTAAAGAAAAAAATATTCAATTTGTAATTATAATTTTAAACTTTTTCAGTTTTGAATACCTAGTACTGAAATTTTTCATACTCTTATAGCCTTAGTATTACGTTACTATTTAAAAATATTATACATTTTTTAAATAGTTAATAATTTTGAAGATCTTGCAATGAAACCTATTGACGTCGGTAGGCTTTTAATTTGTAACTGTTTAAATAAAAAAAAAACTTGAAACGCACTAGATTAAGAACTATTCTTCGAATTTGCATTTCAGTTTCAAATACTTAAATCTTAAAATTTAAATTTTTTAATTTTTAAGGCTTGATTTGATAATTTCAATTTTTAAGCCTTAGAAAATGTAAACTGTTTGTAAAACTTTGAATTACAGAAGGATTTTAGGATTAAGATTAACAATAATAGCCAAATTTGAATTAAGCTCATAATTAAAATTCTCATTTCAGCTTGAACAAGATGCACGCAATTGATGGTAATGTAGCCAATGTGAAAAAGGTGGAATCTACCGCGAAGAAGGAGGAGGAGGATCATTCAAGGCAGTCTCCACAAGTACCACAAAGTCAGCAAAATGGAGCAGCTCTTCCAGAAGAAACTGCAGCAGCTGCAGCTGATCGTTTGCAGTCATCCATTGTAAAGCAAGAACCTTACGCAGAAACTCCTATCGATCCCGCAAAGAAATCCATAACTGTTACTGCACTGCCTAAACAACAAGAAGACTCGAGGACGTTTAGGTCAGATGACAGAGGAAGTAGAAAACGGCGGTCGACTGAAGAAGCTCTTTCGACTAACGGTAGTACAAACTCGAAGAAAATCTGCATAGATCAGCGGCAACAATTGGTTTCTTCCCTCATCACCGGATACGAAAATGCCACCGCTGAAGAACTTGCGTCGAGGGCAGATGTACTCAGAGCTGAACTTCAGGTACTGAAATTTAAGAGTTCAATACTAATAAATTAAATTACAATTCAAGGACTTTAAAAATTAAATGTTGTTGAATTTTTCCTCTATCAGTTTTTATGATATTCAAATAAGGAATATTCAAAGATAAATGTCAAATTCGAATTGAAAGATTTTAAAACGTTTACATTTAAATTTGGAATTACTTGGATTTGAAATCCATACTATATTAATCAGGGCGGAGTGAAAATACTGAAAATATTAGAATCGTTCCAACGCAGTGAAAAAATTGTCAGGTTTGACATCCGATAAATGTAAAATAATTATCATTTTAAAATCGGTTAATATCTTTTGTTCGCAAATAATAACCATTAACATTGACATTAAAAAAAACATGCTCCCGAGATAATATAAGTGCTGAATTAAGGTATAAAAAGTCGAATTCGAGAGGCATGTTCTTCTCAACTTTAGACGTCGGCCTGGGCTCTACTTTCGAAAATTGCATCAAAAGTAAAGTGAATTTGTAGAAGTTATAAAAAAATGCAAAAAAGTCTAAAATTTCGCCGATTTGTACAAACTGGCAAGGAAATTTGAATAATTGCAAAAAATGACCTGTTTTTATAATAGCTTTTTCGTATTCACAGGCCCTCGATGAATTGGCGCGAGCAGCAGAAATGGAATGGAATAGGGTTCTCACCATGAGAAAATTGAAGGAGGAAGCCTATCTCAGGATCGAGAGGAGAAGACAAGTTATTAATTTCATGGAAGGGAACGATAAACTCACAATAAATGAGATGCTTCCTCCAACTTTGGATTCGGATTGGGAAAGCAGAAAAAGTGCGGGTAATTTGTCGATAAAGGAAAAATGTGGATTCCCCATGAGGGATGAACATGGAGAGGGTATTTCCCAAGATAATTCTGGACTATATAAATCTGAGAAGGTATCGAAGTCGCCTTTGCAGCAGCAACACCCTGTTCAGAATGCACATAACAAGCAGACTGCAGATGCCAGAAAACAGGCGGACGCACTCATTGAAAACAGGCAAATTGGAGAGGGACGACAGGGTCCTATTGTTGATGTCAGGTCCATCATCGCTGACTATAGATTGCGACATCCTGAAACCGTTCCTAGGAGGTGAGACAATTTATCAATATCTTCGGGGTTCGGCGTTGGAGCGATTTGTCTGTCCTTTTTCTCAATCTATTCCACTACCCGTTGCGTAACTAACTATTACTGGTCCCTCCACAACAATTTTGTGTGGGCCCCTTGTCATAATTGAGACTCTGGCTCGAATAAGGGGACATATAATTGTTTCGGCTCAAGCGCAAAAGAACCCTGATGAGACAAAAAAAGAATGTTGTAAACTGCGTACATTAATTCAATTTATGAAACTTAATGTTATAAAAATGTTTTTTTTTTTTAAGTTACAATATGGCCTTACGCTTGAGCCAACAAATTTAGTGCCCTGTTATTCTATCCGGAGACATAATTTTCGGAAGGTTACACATTAAATACACTATTAGTTGAAATGAAAGCGTTTAAAATCCAACAAGGAAGGAGAAGGAGCCTTAAAACGGTTTAATTACAAAATTTAACATATCCAACAGAGAGAAAGTGAGAGTAAACACGTTCATATAATATAATATGAATAATACAAATATATTACGTATTCTGTTTTTATATTTATAAAATAATAGAAACGCGTTTTAAGGATGACTGGTTCAGTTAAATATTGCGGTTTTAATACAATGGCGGAACAGAAAAGTGCAATATGATTTACAGTTTATCAGTGTTTACTGACACTCTATAAATAATTTTGGTTTTAATTTTAGACCTTCGTCGCTGTCTTGAGACTTTGAACTATGTAAATAGAGATATTAGGAACGTGAATCAAAAAGACGAATTTTCAACAAAATAGTACAATCCTCAACTAAAGCTGATTCTTCATCAACCAGTTGCATTTTTTAACAAAAAAGATTAAATTCCTACCAAAATAGATGAATTTTACACATATGACTATACATTTTCCACCAAATAATTAAATTTAAAAACTAAAAATGACCAAACTGTTGAATTTTCAAGCCAAAAAGATGAATTTTCAACGCAGCAGCATGAATTTTTAACTAAGAAAAAACCAATTTTCAAGAAAGTAGTTCTATTTTTATCTGAATACATAAATTTGTTAACATAATAGTTTAATTTTCATCCAAAAAGATTACTTAGCTACCAAAAGGACGAATTTTTAAATATTATATAAATTTGCAACCAAAGTTGAATTTTAAACGAAATTGTTGAATTTTCAGTTAAAAAAATTGTCAACCAAATAAAAACAAATTTTCAACAAGTTAGTTGAATGTTTCTTACGTAAGATATTGTTATGCCTGGGAATCACTAAAAAACAATAGTTTAAAAATTTGGTAGAAAATTCAAATATTTAATCGAAAGATAAACTACATTGTTAAAAATTCATTTTTTAGGACTCATCATTTTTGTTCAAAAGTAATTCCTTCGGTCGAAAATTTAGCTAGTTTGTTGAATTTTTTGTTGGTTGAAAATTTAGTTATAAAAGTGTAGACAGAAAATTGATTTCTTTTTATTTTGAATTCTTTGGTTGAAATATCACCTATTAGGTACATTTTTCGTAGGAATTTCATCTTTTTTGGGTAATTAGTTTTGTTTTTAACTGGAAATTTAACTGTTGTATTTTTAAAAGAAAATATATGTTTATGAGTTAAGAGTTGAACTATTTTGTTAAAAATTAAAGTATTTTGTTAAGAATTCGTCTTTTTTGGTAGAACATTAATCTTCTCGTTTAAAAATTTAACTGGTTTTGATTTGAAATGAAATTACTTTTTATTTAAAATATTAACTATTACATTTTTAGTTGAAAATTAATCTTTTTAGGTAAAAAATGTAACTAATTTGTTGAAAGTTTGTTTTTATGTGGTTAAAAAGTAATTTCTTAACTGAAACTGTAACAATTTGGTTAAAAATTAACCTTTTTGGTTGCAAATTTATGTGATTTTTGGAAAATTCGTCTTTTTTGGTAAAAAAATAATCTTTTGTTAAAAATTCAACTACCTACTGAAAAATTTATGTATTTAGATGGAAATTGAATTACTATGTTCAAAATGTGTTCTTTCTTGGTTAAAAATGTATATTTTTGCGTTGAAAATTCGTCTTTTTGATGGTATGAAAACTGTGCATTTGGTAAAAAATGCACTTTTTTTGGTAATTTTTCGTTTTTAAATTCAACTAATTAGTTAAAAAATTATGTAACTTGTCCAAAATCCTTCTATTTTGGTAGAAAGTAAATATTTTTTATTAAAACATGCAACTGTTTGCTTGAAAATAAATCTGTTTTAGTTGAAGAGTGAAATAGTTTGTTAAAAAAATAGTCTTTTCGATTCAGTTCAATTTTTTATTATTAAAAAAATGGAATACTCTGAATACTGTGAAAGTGAAAAGATTACTATCTAAATATTTGAGAACCATCATTTTTCGTCAAATATCGTTCGCTCGTTTAGTTTTTGGACTGTTAAAATTCCGAAAAATGCCCGAGATGTCTGGGCTTAGATTTAAGTGTTCCTGTGTCAAAATTCTAGATTTTACGTTCTTTAGAATAAATTAGATGCTTCTGATGTCTATCGCTTTCAAAATTTAACATGGAAATGCAGATAAAACCATACCAATGATTTTTTTCACGTTTAAACGACAGTAGTGATCACGATTGCAGGGGCCGAAGGATGAGGAACAACGTCAACATCGGCCTTGGAGCCGGAGGGGCAATTATAGAAACGGGTCAAAATACGGACTCACGTCCTTCCAGCACCGACTCCTGCAAAAGCAACTCTAACGTCGACCCTAACAATTCCATGAGTTTCAAGGACGTCCTCGTTCAATTTGCGAAACTAAGTCAGCAACAAGGTATAACAGCTCTTAAACATTCTTTTTTTTTAGAGGTGTGCTAAAAGCTTGAAACTTGAAGTTGGGTCGACTTTTTTCGAGACGACTTGAGGGATTATTCAGATTGCCTGTAATAAAATTTTATATCAAAATTTAAATACAAGCTTGCGACCAAGTTTTTGAGCAATTCAATAAATGACTGGATTTTTATGAAAGTCGGTGTCAGGGGGGATTTTCGTTTTACTGAACACAAGTTTGGTATACAAATGAAAAAATTCGACATTTTTCGACCAAAGTCTTTTGAGAAGACATTTGAGTATTGAACAATTTCCGAGTTTTTCGGAAAAATCAAACCCAAGCTCGAGTTGAACCAATTGACCTTAGCTCGACTCGACTGACCTGTCAAACTCGGCTCGACTCGTTGGAACTTTAAATTTTGAGCTTTTGCACACCCCTACTTTTTTCTATTCTGAATATATACCTTAAATCTGAATTTTGTCCAAAAAATTCGAGCTTGTCTTAGTTTACAAACTATTTTTTATGTTAATTATTCTTTTCCAACCATGTCTGTTGATTTAAAAGGTGAACCGGTGAAGACGCCGCAGAATTATCCGGACGTAACGCTTCATCCGGTAGCTGCTGCGCCGACGATTCCGAGTCCGGCACCTCAACAAACGGGGTCACTTCTTCACGGAATACTTACCAAAGCACAATCGCCAAGACCAACGACCTTTTCGCCAACATTGGCGAGGTTGCTTACGGCTCCAGAACGAGAACGAAGTACTCCCGCGACAACTGTCACATCGCACCCGAATTCCACTACTCAACGTATTCTTCAAGCCTATCATGAGTCAAATCCGGTCTCTATTAGCGACCTTCTATCCTCGTCAAAGGTGAGATACTTTGAATGCTTTAAAAATTCGGATGTTTGAAAATTCAAAGGCTTTAATGTATTTGAATGCTCTGAAACTTTAGACGATTCAAAATTCAAACTTAAGTACTCTTGCATTTGCAGGCTTCGAACCGCCCAATTTTTTAAAACTTTTTTTCGTCAGCAAGGTGCTAACTAGGCTTTTTTTTTTAAATCCTGAAAAAGCCGGGAAGTAACAGATTTTTTTCAGACACCATTTCAACTGCCCATCACTTAATATTATATTAATGTATGCAGTTTTTAACGATTCTCATTCGAAATTCTTTAAAATTATAACGATTTAAATTTTGGATTATGAAATTGTTTAAACTTCCAGATTATAATATTCAATTTTGAATATAACATCGTTGAATTTTTACGAATTTGAATATTTTGATTTGCAAGACTCTTAGTTTTTGATTTCCCAATTTGAGTCATTAAAAATTTAAATGTGTAGGTCTATGAATGCTAAAATAAGGAAAAAATGAAGATTAATTCAAAATTCAAATTCAATTTTGATTCAATTTAAAAGTTTGAAGTTTAAATCGTTTCATATATAAATACGCTAGTCAAGAGAGTTTAATACTTAAATCAAATTGTTTAAAGACCTCAGTACAGAAAACTAGCAGTGTTTAATGCGTAATCTGGAGTTTTCTTATTTAAATGGTTTCTGATTTGAAATTTCTTAATTTTCATATCATCCATTTTGAAAGTAGGCTCTGCATTTTAGTTGATTTAATTTTGACAGCTGCAACTTTGAAACTAAATTATTTTGAATGTTTATTTGAGCAATTGGTACATTTCAAATTGAACAATTTCAAATTTATATCCATACAAATTCTTTAGATTGAAAATTAACAGCCTCAAAAGTTGGAAAGTTATAAGTTCAACGCGTTTAAAATGACTAAATTTCGATTGAATACTATAAAATGTGTGGTTTCATAAAAATTTCGAATTTTTAACTGATTAAAAATAAACGCTTAATCAGCTTAAATGTTTAAATTGAATATGTTCAAAATTAAATAATTTCAGAATAAAACTTTTGAAATTGCTTTTAAAGTGTTGTGTATATATCTTGGAAACATCTAACACTGGAATATTTTGATTTCGAAATGTCCAAAGAAATTTAAAAAAATGTATTGAACGATTATAAACTTAATAAAACATTTAATTTTGTCTAGGCTCGAACGGAAATTACAATTACGCCAGTGGGTAATGCACCGGCGCAATCTCTTGTCAACAATATGATGCATGTGGTTAGTAAATATTTTTAAAAGTTTATATTAATGTAAGGGTGCACAAAAAACAAAAGTTTGTAGCACATATTATGCAAACATTGTATTATCACTAGGGGCGTTAGGCATACCTCAAGCCCCTGGCCCTTGCTTAGGTTATATTCAAATAATAAAAAGTTGAATTTCAGCATACAAACAGTTTTAATAGAAATTTTATAAAAATTAGATAAATTAAAATTCTAATTTTAAAATAAAGACATTTGAAATGTATGTTTTAACTTACGCTATTTTAAGAATATCAATATGCAATTATTATTAAAACATATTCACTTATATCTGTCATCGGGGGCTGTACTTAAATTACGTAACGGGTTCTAGATCCTCCCTAAGACCCCAATCCCCCCTGTAACAAACCCTAACAGAAATGTTTAGCTAGATATTGTTACTATCGGTTATCAATATTCATTTTCAAAATTGTCGGATTGTTCCTTGGCTTTTATAAACGGAATACAACAGTGTTTCAGATACAAATATAAAATGTTCAAATTTATTAATTTATTTTAAACAAAAAATGTATTTTCTATTATAAAAAATGGCTTTTTAATAAAATAATATAATTTTCAAAAAATGTCAAATTTTTAACTTAGTAATTAAAATTTTAACCTAAAATAACAAATTTCCAACCAAAAAGTTTCATGATTTATATTTTACTAAAAAAAGATGAGAGTTCTACAAAAAAAAAAGAATTTCAAAACCAAAAAGACGAATTTTCAACAAATAAAGATTTTTCACTCAAGAAATAAATAAAATTTTATCTAAATTATTGAACTTTCAAGCCAGTTGATGAATTTTCTCTACGAAAATTGAATTTTCAAACCAAACATATGACTTTAGCAAAAAAAAATCCAGGAAACTGGTGTATTTTTACCCAAAAAAATGAAATTTCAAACTTTCAAAATTATTTTATTATCAAAAAAGGAGAATTTTCAACTTAGAAAGATCGATCTTAAAAAAAGGAGAAGTTACATTTTTAGTTAAAAATATAATTTGAAACAAAAAAAAGGTGTTTCCACTAAACAGATCGATTTTCAAACAGACATAAGCCTTCAATAAAAAAAAAAAAATTGAACCATGTGCTTAAATTTTTATCTAAGTAGATAAATTTTCAATCAAAACGATTAATTTGTAACAAAATAGTGAAACTTTCAACCAAAGATATAAAAATGAATCAAAAAGATAAATTAAAGAAAAACAGTTAAATTTTCTGTTAAAAAAGATTTAAATTGACTTTTTATGATCAAAATATGAATTTTCAAACAAGAAATAATTTCCTACGAAAAAATTGAATGTTCAATTCAAAAAGACGATATTATAAAAAAAAGGATGACTTTCTAACAAAATTATTGAGTTCTCTACTTACTATTTAAATTTTATCAAAAAAAGATTACATTTCTCTTAAAAAAGAAATTTATTCAAAAAAAATAATTAAAAAAAATATTTGAATTTCCATCCAAAAAAGATTCCAGTTGACTTTTCAAGATCAAGATAAATTTTAAAATCAAAAAGACAAACTTTGAAGAAAGAGTTGAATTTTGAACCGAACAGTTGCATTTGTATTCAAGAGATATGCCATAAAATTTTTTTTTAATATTTCAATTTTTATCCAAAGAATATTTTAGTTCACTATAATAATTGTAAAAAATAAATACATTTTTGGCTACATGGTCGAATTGTTAATCAAAACGTATGAATTTTTAACAAGATTCTAATTTTTAACCAAGCAGTTGCATTTTTGTCCAAGAAAAATGAAAAATCTACTAAAACAGGTGAATTTTTAAATCAAAAAGAAGAATTTTGAAAAAAGAGTTGAATTTTGATCCAACAAAGATTCAAATTGACTTTTCAACACAAAAGTACGAATTTTAAACAAAATTGTTAATTTTTCAACCAAATAATAAAATTTATAACTAAAAATAAAATCTTCAGTGGAATCTTATATCTATCCTGTTGTGTATTGAAGTGCAAAGTTTTAATACTTTAACCTAGGCCAGGCACAGAAAGTTGGTGCGTTTTGAGTAAATACTACAAACAAAAAAAAGTTTTCAGTAAAAGTTGTAAATATTTTAATAATTCACCGTTTATGCAGCAATTTATCCATTTAAACCTTCTATAAATATTTCGTACGTTCTGAAAATGTTAGTAAAGTAATTATTACCTAGAAGATAATTTATACAATTGAGAATTAGTACAAATTGTATTTAAAAAATCGTGAATAGGTGTGATTACATTTTCAATTTTGCGAATTTTTATTCTCATTATTAGAATGTAGGCATTAACAAATATCTCGTAGTATTTATGTTTTTTAAACTTCAAACTTGAAGTATTAAATTTGATGGATGACTGTTTTGACACCATTTTGTTCAGGACGATGTGGAAGAAGAGACGGCAATGATGGACGATAGAGAATCGCGGGTTTCTGGAAAAGTTGTGGAGGACAGAGAGGTTTCCCCGCGTTGTCAAGGCTGTCACGAACGCACTGCACAATATGTGTGTGCGGGTTGTGGAAATCAGTGGTATTGCAGTCCTGAATGTCAGGTAAGAATCGTTAGAGCGACAGTTAAAGTAAAAAATTGAACAATTCTGAATTTTCTGAACTTAAATAGGTCCTGATTGTACAATTATTTAAGTAAAAATAAAAATTCCTAATAGTTAAACCCAAAACAGGGAAGAAATAGTTTTTTAAATTATCTTTCCGACTTAGATAATGGAAAAATAAGAAGTTAATTTTCAAAATCACGGATTAAAAAATAAAAATCATTATAAAACCAGGAATTCAAAACTGGATTATTTTTAATTTGGATGTGTTTCAAATTAAAATTTTTACATTAAATATATAATTATGCTGTTATTTTATATTCTCAAGCAGGACTTATTTCTCGTTGTGTGCACGTTTAATTTCAAACGTTAAAAACAAAAAAATATAGTACTGACTCTTTGTTTAATTTTTCAGGCTGCCGCTTGGGACGAACACTCGGAGGTTTGTTCAGGCTAGGAAAAGGCTCGGCCTCGTTCAAGTCGCGTGAAAACGAAAAATAATTCTAGTCAAGAAACAAAAAGTAAAGGCGAGCTTCATGGGAAACAAAGAGAACGAGTCCGGGAAAAGTCAACTTTTTGAACAACCTTTTGTATTTTAAAGTGACAGAACCACAAGATTTGTTTAGTGAGAATCGAAGCATATCTAAATTCGATTTTCTCGACCTTGCATCGCAAGCGAGAGTCAGAAACTTAAAGGTTATCCTAACCCCAAATAACTGAGCCTTTCGAAAGTATCGCAAGTAATTTTTGAAAAATTTTGAAATCCACCTTACATCAATTTTTCTACACCTTGAAATAGATTTTTTACAAATCTTCGAGTTTTCTAGTCTCGTCTCTTCTAACTTATCGTCTGCCTAAAGCAGCGAAGTTGCAACTCACAGTATTGACTTGTTCAATATTTCGAACTCTCCAAGATTGTATAAAAAAAGATCGGAGGCAGTCAATCAGCTGCTAAGATCTGTATAAGTTTACTTCTAGGTCGCTACAAACATGCAGTTTAAAAAAAAGCAACTTATAAAAAAAGTACTTTCCTGTGATTTTCAAGATTTTTTCTAATCAACTGTTAACTTTTTATTAAACTGTATGTTTAACGCTCGTGTCTTGGATTGAAATTTGTACTCCGTTTAGAACCATTGTGGGTTAAACCAAAGAGAATTTGAATCAATAATGTTTCACGGATACATTACTTCTTGTCTATTATTTAAAATTTAAATTTGAAACTGATGCTCGGTAATAAGACTGGAATTTTCGTACATGAAACCACTAAGGTTGCCTTTTTTAAAGTTTTTCAAAACCCTAGCGTAAGTTTTCGACAGCTGAGATTGCGCGAATTTCTTGAAAGTCTCCTTTAATTTGGGATATTATAAAAATTGAGATTTGTTGTATTCAAAAATATATCTAGGCTGCTTAGAAACTTAAAGGAAAAATTTGCATCATCAACTGCAGAAGGTACTGTAAATTGCAACGTTTGTAAATAATTTTATACAAATCGGAAAAATGTTGATCAATGCAAAAGACTGTAGAGCCTTTCGAAAAATCGCGTGCCATTCTGAATGAAAAACGCCTGCAATAATTTATTAAGTAATTAAGAATATAAAAAGTGGAATAAATATTTGATCAATTCGGGGAATCGATACAAATTTATCGATGCAAGTTATTAAAAACATTTTTTTTTATATTCTGGTACGCGATAAATTAGGGAGTAACTCTACAAATCTATAAATCGAGATAGGCAGCGCTTCACAGCGAGATTGTGTAGTAAAGGGGATTAAAATATTATTGAAAGAGAGAAAAGAGAAGATACATATAAAAAAAAGGAAGCTGTATGTAACAGATACCATATTATTTGATACCATATTTGTTACCAATGTGTATAAATTTAAAGATAATAAGAAAACTTAGTATTTACTAGTATGGTATAAGATTAGATTTAAGAACTTTTTGTAAACGACCGTTGTTTAGCAGTTACGTGACCGTAGGTTTGCCGGTAGATTACCTCAAACAATTTTTTCAGAAGTTATCTGTAGCCCAAAGTTCCTACAGGCACATGCGACATATTTTTCCCATTTGCAAAGCGAACCAAAATAAAGTTTTTAAGGGCATAATTGTCTTTGTTATTCAAAATACCTACTTTTAGCCGTAGAATCTAGACTATAACTTAAAAAAATTTATTTGTAATTTAAATTAAGTATTATAAAGGGCCTAGGGGGGTAAGCATGCAAAAGTTGCCCCCGCACGTATCAAGTTCATATTACCACTATAGATGGACATTGATTTGACATAAAATTTCTACAAAGGATAACTTAAAAATTTTATTTTTAGGGGAGTTAAGGGCAAGGAAATAAAAATGAAAAAAGTCATTTTTCTCGAAAACTACCCAACCGATTTTGATGATCAAAATATATGCTATAGTCAGCTGTAAGACAAATTAGAAAAAAATGATAAAATTTTTAAAACAAAATATAGGGGCAAAAAAATGTTTAAAAAATTTTCAACATTTTTTTTGAGGTTATGTTTTAGA
>JAAAKG020154443.1:14230-30642 GCA_010014905.2 Druon quercuslanigerum | reverse complement strand
CTAATTTTACACCATTATCAAATATGTATTTAATTTTGTTCTTATCGACTTTTTTGTTTTTACCTAATTTTTCCTTTATTATTTTCCATAGTTTTTTGGCATCTTTTAAGTTCTCATTTACCCTGTCTTTTTCATATTTAATTTTGGCATTGTTAATAACCTTATTTAATATCTTGACATAATTTACGTAAGATTTTTTCAAAGTTTCCGACTCTTTATTTAGCTGCCATAGGTTATATAGGTTTTCTTTGCTTTTGCAAGAGATTATAATACCTTTAGTTATCCATTTTTTTCTAGGTTTATCTGTTCTAGCATTACTTTTTTTCTTGAATTTTATTGTTGCTAAATTAACACATTCACTTATTTTTTTTATAATTTCATCCGTTGCTCGATTAGGATCCTGTATTGATAAAATCTCATTCCAATCCACATAATTAGCAATATTGTGTAGTTTTTCATAATTTATATTTTTTATATATTCTTTGTCTTTAGCATTGTTTTTGATATTTCTAATAGTATTCAATTGTATAAAAAGCGGGTAGTGGTCATTAAAGGGATTTGTTATTTTATACGATTTTATATTAAATCTGTTAGACTTTATGTAGAAATTATCTATACAAGATCCTCCTAGTCCAGTGAATGATGGTCTTGTGACACCTTGAAAATATGGTAGAAATTCATTTTCAAGAAAGTTATTTATAAATTCTTCATTAATTCTTTTTTCACTTTTATCCATTGACCTTATATTGATATTAAAATCACCTACAATACAATGATTTTTTACATTTTTATTTTCTAAAATATACTTTTTAATTGATAAAATAAATTCAGGCTTGGGTATATTATGAGTTCTGTAAACTGCTGTTATTCTAAAAGTTTCTTTCTTATTTATATTAAGGTCAGCAACAAGGAACTTTATTTTATCAATTTCCATTATTTTGACATCCGGATCATAACTTATGTCATTTCTAATATATAATACGACTCCGTCTGACTTATTGTTTTTACTTTCATTGTAAAAAATTTTGTATTCCGGGATGTCAATTAACTGTGTTTGTTTAATCAACCACGTTTCAGTACAAACAATTACCGAAGGTTTATTATTTATATTGTTTATAAAAACTTCTAAGTTACTGGAGTTTCTATTTAAACTTCTGACATTTACTAAGAGGATTACATAATTTTTGTTCCAATTGTATTTATTTAATTCATCCGTATCTTTAAAATTCGTTTCTTTTTGCAATATTTCATCAAAGTTTATTATGTTATCATTCATACTTAACAGTACTTGCCTATCCTAACGTAAAGCTACTATCAGATTTTGCTGATTCCAGTGATACGTTGCTTCCACTCATTGCTTTGAGTGTCGGTAAGTTGGTTGCTCTGTTTGTTCTTTGTTGCCTGTTCTTCAAAATCCCCACATTACCGATGTATCTTGGTATTATAGGTTGCACTTGATAATCTGTAAAAGCTAAAGTCCTTCTTATTTTAGCTTTTAATATTTCACATTGCACAGAGTCAATTGCCACGTGGTCTGTTTTGTATCTTGTACCATATGTTTCGTTGCTGTAGCAACAATTTACACATTTATTGCTCTCATTTTCACAGTATGATGTTTTATGATTTCCTGTACACTTTAGGCACACAATTTTGTTTGGGCACTTCATCGCACTGTGTCCTACCCTACCACAATTATAACACGGTTTCACATTTATTATATCGTACACTCTGCAGCATAGATGTGCTACAAAAATTCTGTCTCTGTCCTCTTTAATCTTTTTGTGCATTTCCGAAGTTATTTCCATTAGAGCTGTGTATGAGTTATTCCTTTCGTTTTTGTAATAGTGCAATACCTTTCCTTTGCTATTTAGATCTGAAAAGTTTCTATGATTAATGTCTTTTTCTAATTGTTTACTGTCCGATATTATCATCCCTGTTATTCCTACTATTTTAATTATTGGATTTTTTGGTTTTTCTTTATCAATATTATAGGTATTGTAGAATTTATCATTTAATACTTTCTCAGCTGCTTTGGCACTTTCTTCATTCATGCAGTTTACGATGACAGAGTCATTTTTCCCCTTGCTAATTTTTTTGGTTTTGATTCTTGTATCTTTAACAATCTGTTTTATTACATTTTCTATAATATTAGATTTATCATCTTCTCTTTTCTTTTTTATTATGATTTTAGGCACATTTCTAGGAGGATTGTTTACCTTATAATTACTATTGGATGCTATGTCTGCATATGTTTTTTTATTTATCTTCAGTAAATCTCTTTCTTTTTCCAATAGTTCTGCAAGTAATTTGTTCTTATCTGTTAGTTCACTATTTAATTGTTGAAGCAATTCATTTTTTTCTTTTATAGATTCTATCAATGTTGTTTTATCTTCGGCACCCATGTCATCGTTATTCTTAGTTCTTATTTCATTCAGTACTCCTTCATATTTAGTTTGTAAATCTTCGTGTTTAGTTTTTAGTGATTTGTATTCCCTTACTAGATTGTTGTTTTTGTTATGTAGATCAGTAGCAGCACTTTTTTTATTCTCAATTTCTTGTTTTAGGTAGGTTATGATAACACGTGGTTCTTCACTGTTTGAGGTTATATCCAATTCCTCGTGATCACTACATATAACTAAAACACCATTTATATACCTTCCGCCCTTTTTTTTATTAAAGTCACTTTTATGGAACACTCCATCACATAGTATACAAACAACAGTATTACATTTCTTAGTATTATGGCACTTGTATAGTATATCAGGCGGGACCTCCTCGGGAGGCAATTCGACCTCGTCCGCCATTTTTGATGAGAAGGATTGTACCGCCTAAAATTAAAATAATTGCAAAGAAAAATATTTTCTGCTTTATTCCACTAAAAAATGTTGGATTCAAATGTTAGACATATAATTTTAGTTAAAGATTCTTATTTTCGCGTGAAAAATACAAGTATTTTGAAAAAAATACGTCTTTTTGTCTTGAGAATTCAACAATTCGGTAGAAAGTTAAACTGTCTGGTTAAAAATTAAACTATTTTTATGAATTTTGAATTTTTTGTATTTTGAACATAAAAACAGGAATTTTCAACAGAAAATTTAGTAACTGATATTTTAACTACAACAATTTTATAATTTTGTATCAAAGCGAATTGAAAAAAAACGAATTTTTAACAAAATACATAATCTTTCAACCAAATATTTTTTTTTTTGAAAATTCAAACTATTTGGTTAACAATTAATTTGTTTGATGTTGTAATGATGTTTTTTTTTCAACCAGGGTAATTAGTTATTCAAATATTCTGTTCAATTGTGCTGATTACTGATCAAAGTAATCATTCAATCAGTCAAATAAGCAGCATAATTTAATATCAGAATTGATTAGTTAATTTTTTAATTGAAGATTTATCAAATTTCTTAAAAAACAGCTTTTCTTTGTATAAATTTGACTATTTTGTTAAAAAATTATTTTATTTTGTTGAACATTCGTCTTTTTGGCACAAAATTAATTTCTTTGGTTGAAATTATGACTATTATGTTAGAAAAATGTTTTGTTTTGGGTAAATTTTATTCTGAGAAAATTTAACTATTCTACTTTTGGTTCAAAATTGTTATTTTTAGTTTAAAATACATGCATCATTTTGAAAATTCTTCTTTTTTTTACATTAATCTTTTGGCTTGAAAATTAAAATATTTGATTAAAAAAATTAATCTTTTTGTTAAAGATGTATCGTTTTAGTTAAAAACAAGTTTTTTTAATTTTAATAAATTGGTGAAAATCGTTTATTTTTACTAAGAAATAATTTTTAAATTGAAAATTGAACTATTCCATGTTTGGTTGAAAATTTATGTTCTTCATCGAAAACTCATCTGTTTTTAGTTTTATTTTAAGTAGGTTAAAAATTAATTTTTTTACGGAAAATTGATCTTTTTTCTTTTAACTTGAAGATTGATCTGTTTCAGTTAAAAATTCAACCGTTTTATTGAAAATTTGTCTTACTCCGTAGAAAAATAATCTCATTAGTTGAAACTTTAAATGCATGGTTAAAATTAAACTTTTTACATTGCAAATGTAACTATTTTGTTAAAAATGAGTCGGTTTGATTTTGCGTACAAATTTATTTTCCTAACTGAAAATTTAAATGTTCTGTTTTTGGTTGAAAGTTTATCTTTTTTAGTTTACAATTCATTTGTTCAATTGAAAATTTAACTGTGCCGTTAAATATTTATATTATTTGATAGAAATTAATTTTGTTACTGGAAATTTCAGTATTCTGTTTTTGGGTTGAAAATGCATTTTTTATTTGAAAATTCATCTTTGTAGTTTAAGGATCAGATTTTTTTGTTTCAGGATACAAATAATTTGTTAAAAATTCGTATTTTTGGTTTAATTTAACTAAATTACAATATTTTTTAGTGCAAATATCAACATTTATACATTAATACACTTCACTTTGACAATATTTTTTTTATCGAAGATGCGTCTCTTTGGTTGAAAATTTAATTATTTTTTTTGAAAAATCTAATATTTTCTTTGGGATTTAATTTTTAATTGAAAAATAAATTCTTCCAATTTTTGTAAAAAACAAAGTTAGAAATCTCTACGATTTGGATGAAAATTCAAGTTATTTTACGTTATATTTCCTAATTTTTCGATAACTCCCTATAAAATTTGGTCTAACTGTTGTAATTAAAAATGTTTTTCAACAAATTTAGAAATAAATATTTTTTCACTTTAAAATTATTCATCTCCTAAGTGTGAGTTTGTTTTTATACCTTAAATGAAAATTTGGAACGGTCAGGAAAAATTAAAAATTGATCACGGAAGTGACTGTAAATTTCGAAATTGGGATTTTTTAGAAATCCAAAAGAATGCACGAAATATATTTACGGCCACGAAATTGATATGTAAGCTCAGAAGCAACTATATTTCGAAAAGCATGATGCGTTAAAAAATAAAGACGTAAATTAAGCTAGTTCAATTGCGCGTCTCGTAAAGTACGTCACTATCCAAATATTTATTCAATAAAAATAACTGTTGTCATCATGACTTTTTTATCGCTACTTTTTATTCATTAATTTTTTATATAAATCTTCCTAATCGGTTCAATGGATCCTTACGAGAATTTCAATTTTCATTTTTAGACTTGTTTTAATATTACTGATTAGGATATTTTTATTGACAGATTAATTGTTTAAATTGATAATTTACCATCCAATTAACAGCAAGTGTATTTTTGAATAGACTAGAGCGACCATAAAATCTTTATTCTGTTATTTAAAAGAAGTATTTATAGTTTTGTTTAAAATTGAGAGGGCGTATACGAATTATTCAAAGTTTAACTCGAGACATTTTTAATGTTAAAAATACACTATGCTATAAATTGATAAATCTATGTAATCAAAAAACAAGAAGTTAGCCTTTTTTCAAAAAATTCATTTAATTATTTTTCCAATATATCTTTATCCATCTGGCTTTAAAAAAATTTGTTCTAGGTCTGAAGGCTTGTTACTATTAACAATCGATTAGAAAAAAAAGTAATTTTGAAAAATACAAAAGTGATTATTTTTTTTACTTTGCGTCCCCTTTTAAAGCCAACTGGAAACAAATAATTTAGAAAAATATATAAATGAATTTTTGGAAAACAGACTTATCTTTCTTTTTGGTTAAATAGATTAATCGATTTTTTTCCCTGGTCAGCTAAAAAACATAATTTTAAAAGCCACAAAATTTAGTTTTTCTAAAATTTACTATATTTACATTCATGATTTCCCAGATTTATTAAATGGTTCCGCTGATTAAAGAAAAAAAGGCACGGGCTTTAAAGATAGCAACTGATTACAAATGAATATACTGTTTTGTTTAAATAAATTTAATAGTAAATTGCAATAAAAAAAAAGGAAAAAATGAAGGCAGCAGGAATTGAGCCCAGGCATTCCGGTTATAACTTCCAAACGTTGCCGCCTGATCTAACTGCAGGGTTCGTTCCCCTATTGAATCCGAAGTAATTTTTCATTGAAAATTAAACTATTTGGTTTAAAATTTACCTTATTAGTTTAAATTAAACTACTGCATTGGCAATTTAACTACTTGGTGAAAAGTTAAACTTCTTTTCTAAGTTAGGTTTTTTTATTTACCTAAAATTAGTTTTTTGGTTGAAAATGATTTTTTTAAATAGAAATTTAGCTATAACATTTTGGGCCTAATATTTTTTTTAGTTATAGATTTAACTACTTAGTTAAAAATTCTCTTTTTCAGTCGAAAATTCATTTATTTCATTGAAGATTCGTTGAAGACTCATTTTTGTTTTGTTTGGTAATAATTTTCGACTGTGTTCAGATTCAGTTTTTTATTGCTAATTTTTTAACAAAAAATTTTAATATTCTATTTTTAGTTTAAAAATTATATTTTTTAGTTGAAGGTTCAATTATTTGGTTTAAAATGTCTATTTTTCAGTTAAAAATTTATTTGTTCTGTTGAAGATATTTTTTGCTTTAAAATTAATATTTTTGTTAAGATTAATTATTTTAGTTGAAGATTTATCTCTTTCATTGAACATTGAACAATGCTGTTTAAATTCTTTTTTTCGTTGTTGTAACATTAATTTTTTAAATTGAAAATTCAACTATTACCTTTTTGAAATGGATATCTATTTTAGTTGAAAATTAAACTGTTTGGTTAAAAATTTAACTTTCTTAGTTCAAAAATGACCTATTTGAGTGACAATTCAACTACTTGGTTGAAAGATAAAGTACTTTTCTAAATTTAATTTTTGTATTAAAATGTAACTATTTTGTTTAAAGTTATGTTTATAAAAATTAATTTGTTTAACTAAAAATTTAACAATATAATTTTTGGTTTTTAATTTATATTTTTAGTTAAATATTTTTTTATTTGATTACATTCTTTTTTGGTTGAAATTTCATGTGTTGCTGAAGATTCTTTATTTTTCTTTTGTTGAATATCCACTTTGTTTGATGAAGATTCATCATATTAGTTGCAGATTTATCTCTTTCATTGAAAATTTAACTATTTTTTTAAAACTTATTTTCGTTGTTGTGAAACATTAATTTTTTTAATTAAAAATTTAAGCTATTCCACTTTTGAAAGATTGATCTTTTTTGTTAAAAATTTAACTCCTTTTTTAACAATTATTTTGTTGTTAAAAATTTAATTATTTCATCTAAACCTAGTTTATTGTTTGTTAAAAATTTATTTTTTCAACTAAAAATTTAACTAACGTATTTATGGTTTAAGACTTATATTTGTTAATTGAAAAAAACTATTGTTGACTAACCATTATTTTGTTGTTGTTAAAAATTTAATTATTTCGTCTAAACCTAGTTTATTTTTTGTTAAGACTTATATTTGTTAGTTGAAAACAACTATTTCGTTGCAAATTTCTGTTTTTCAGTTAAAAATTCATGTGTTTTGTTGAAGATTCGTCTTTTTTGATAAACAAATAATCTTTATGGTTAAAACTTCATGTTTTGGCCAAAACTTTAACTACTTGGTTTAAACTTACACTCTTCTTTTGAAAGTTCACTTTTTTCGTTGTTGTTGGAAATTTATCTTTTTCATTAAAAATTTAACTATTTTGTTTCAACATTTTTTTTTGTGAAAAGCTTTTTGTTGTAATTGAAAATTGTTCTTATTTCGTTTTTGAAAAATTTATATTTTTTCGTTAAGAACTAATTTATTTGGTTCAAAATGTATCATTTTTAGTTTAAAATTTAACTATTTGATTAAAAATTGATCTGTTAGGGTAAAACTTGAACTATTTAATTGACAAATGAAGTACTTGGGAGAAAGTTAAACTCCTTTGCTAAAAATTCTTATCATTATTTTTGTTGTAGCCGTTTTTTAAAATGAATTCAACTTTTTTTTATTTAGAATAAAAACATTTTTTTGTTAAAAATATCGATTATTACTTTATTCTTTGCAAATTCATCTTTTTTGGTTTAAAAGTTAACTACATGGTTTAAGGATAACCAACTTTATTGAAAACTAATTTTTGTTGTTGAAAATTTACCATTTTAATTAAAAACTAATCATTTTGGTTGAAAATTCGCTTTTTTGGAAAAAAATAGTTATTTTAAACTGAAAAATTAACTATTCCAGTTGAAGATTAATCATTTTACTTGAGAATTAATCTTTGTGCGTGGTAGTTGAATTATTTTGTTGAAAAACTATCTTTTTTAATGGAAAAAATTAAGTTTATCTCTGGTTAAAAATTTAACAATGTTGTTGAAAATTCTTTTGTTTTTTGGTTTACAAATAATTTTTAAATTTTCAAATGTATTTTGTGGAGAATAACTTTTTTTGGTTGGAAATTAATGTGTTTTATTTGTTTCTTCAAATATTTAGTTTCAAAATTCGTTTTTTTTATGAATTCAGCTGTTTTTTTATTTAAAATAACACAATTTTGGTTAAAATATCTACAAATAAATTATTCATTGAAAACTAATATTTAAAAAAAAAATTATATGATTGAAGGTTAAACCAATCTTGTCAAAAACTCATTTTTGTATGTTTAAAATTAATTATTTAAACTCATAATATAAAAATTTGATTTTTTTAAATTGAAAACTCAACTACTTGGGTCAAAATGGAACCATTTTGTTAAAAATTTACTATTTTGTTTAGATATTGAACTATTTTATTCAAAATTGTTTTCCTTGTGCCTAAAATTAATTTTGAAAATTCAGCTTTTTGGTTTAAAACTTGATTATATGATTGAGAGTTGAAAATAGCTTTTTTTGCGATTGAAATTTATTTTTCCAACTGAAAATTAAACTATTCTAGTTGGAAAATTATCTCCTTGGTTGAAAGTTTATATACTACGTAAATTAACTACTTGGGAGAAAGTTGAACTCCTTTGCTAAAAATTGTTATCATTAATTTCGTTGTTGTTGAAAATTCATTTTTTTAATTAAAAGTTTAACGGTTCAAATATTTGGCTGAAAATTGTTTTTTAGTTTAAAAATCATGTGTTTTTTTGAAGATTCGTCTTTTTTTAAAACTATCTTTTTGATTAAAAATTAAACTAATTGGATCAAAATTAAATGCCTCTGTTAAACATCCATTTTCTCTGTTGAAGATTTTGGTTAAACATTAGTTTTTAACTGGAAATTTTATTTCCAGTTAATAATTTAAAATAGAACTGTTTGGGGAAATGAGCCTCATGCGCAAATGTGCCGCCTGGGGTATTTTGCCGCCTGGGGTAATGTGCCGCCGGGAGTATTGTGCCGCCCGGAGTATTGTGCTGCTCGGGATAATGTTGGCCCGAAGCCCTCGATTCCTGGCATGGAGGCGATAGTGGGAAAATATTTTGTATAATATAGAAAGATATTTATTTATAAAATAGAAAAGTAACTAAGAATGCCTTACATTTTATTTAACGGTAAAAATAACTTGTTCCTTATTTACTTGTAACTTATCCATCCCAAAAACTACATAATATTATTTATTCGGTACCGGTAGTTCCGGGGTGGTCGTGGGGTGGGGGTTAGTTTTAATAAGTGCATGATTTCAAAAATCGCAAGTCGCCATCCATGGTTACCTAGTAAAAATTGATGAACTCTGTGTCCCAGCTCTTTTGAATTTTAAGTTTTGCAGACGTCCTCATACAATATTATTGTTAGTAATTTATTTCTCATGCATTTCTATTTTATTACATTTTTTTGCAGTTTCTTCCTACTGAAGATTTTATTTTTTGTCAAAAATTGTATTATTTAGTTGAAAGTTCAAGAATTTGGATATAATCATTCATTTTGTATCAAAATTTAACTATTTTGTTGAAAAGGATTATTTTCGGCTTAAAAATTCAACTATTTTTTTGTAATTAACCTTTTTGAAAATTTATAATTTAATGTTAAAAATTCAACTGAAATCTTTCTAAGGAAAAATTAATTTTTTTAACATTTGCCTTTATGGTTCAATAATTTACCTAGTTTAGTGGAAATTTCATCTTCTTTAGATAAAGTTTCAACTTTTTCATTGAAAATTAAGCTTCTTCTGTTCAGAATTAAAATATTTGATTAAAAATTCGCTTTTTTGAGGTCAAAATTCCACAACTTTGTTAAAAATGACCTTTTTTTAAAGATTCGTTCTATTAAAAATTTTATGTTTTCAATTAAAATGTACCCATTTTTTTGAACATTTATTTATCTTTTTTGATTAAATTCGACTGTTTTTTATTTCAAATTAAAATGTGTTTTATTAAAACATCAAGTATTATAATTTTTTTTGAGAGATAATCTTTTTTATTTTTAATTTTAGATGTTAATTTTGTTTGTCTACTAGTCTATATCAATATTATTAAAATTATTGATAAATCTTAATTGTCACAACATTTTGTTTTCTTGGGAATTCAATTATCTTCATGAAGATCTCTTGTTTAAAAACATCATTTTTGGTTGAAAATTCAACAATTTTGTTAAAAACTAAAATTTGAATTAAAATTCATATTTTTGGGTTAAAAGTTATGTTATTGTGTAAATTAATTAATCTTTCTAGCTACAAATGTCAATAATTCAGTAGTTTATATTACTGATTAATCTTTTTGCTTGCAACTTTATCTTTTTGATTAAAAATTAAACTAGTCAGTTCAAAATAAATGCCTCTGTTAGAGATCCATTTTCTCTATTGAAAATTTTGATTAAACATTAGTTTTTAACTGGAAATTTAATGTTCCATTTTTTCTGAAAATGCAACTTTTTTGGTTAAAAATAGAACTGTTTGAAGAAATGAGTCTCATGCGCAAATACGGCACCTGGGGTAATGTGCCGCCTGGCGTAATGTGGCACACGGGGTAATGTGCCGTCTTGAGTATTATGAGGCTCGGGGTAATGTGCCGGGTAATTAATCTTCTTCTGTTCAGAATTCAAATAAGTAATTAAAAATTCGCCTTTTTGAGGTCAAAAATCCACCCTTTTGTTAAAAATGACCTTTTTTTTAAGATTCGTTCTATTTAAAATTTTATATTTTCAATTAAAATGTACCCATTTTGTTGAACATTCATTTATCTTTTTTGATTGAATTCGACTTTTTTTATTTCAAATTAAAATGTTTTTTTCATGAAAATATCAAATATTATAATTTTTTTTTGAGAGATAATCTTTTTTGTTACAAAATTTTGTTTTCTTTGGAATTCAATTATTTTCGTGAAAATCTAACAATGTTGTTTAAAAAACATCATTTTTGGTTAAAATTTCAACAATTTGGTTAAAAACTAAAATTTGTGTAAAAAATTCATATTTTTGGGTTATAATTTATGTTATTATGTAAATTAATTAATCTTTCTAGCTAGAAATGTCAATAATTCAGTAGTTTATTTTATTGATTAATCTTTTTGCTTGCAACTTTACCTTTTTGATTAAAAAATAAACTAATTAGTTCAAAATTAAATGCCTCTGTTAGAGATCCATTTTCTCTATTGAAGATTTTGATTAAACATTAGTTTTAAACAAGAAATTTAATTATTCCATTTTTTCTGAAAATGCATCTTTTTTGGTTAAAAATAGAAACTGTTTGGGGTAATGAGTCTCATGCGCAAATGTGCCGCCTGGGGTATTGTGCCGCTCGGGGTAATGTACCGCCGGGAGTATTGTGCCCCTCGGGGTATTGTGCCGCTTGGGGTAATATACCGCTCGGGGTAATATGCCGCCCGGAGTATTGTGCCGCTGGGGTAATGTTGCCCCAAGCCCTCGATTCCTGGCATGGAGGCATTGGTGGGAAAATATTTTGTAATAATACAGAAAGATATTTAATTCTAAAATAGAAAAGTAACTAAGAATGCGTTACATTTCATTTAAAGGTAAAAATAACTGGTGCCTTACTTACTATTAACTTATCCATCCCAAAAACTACATAATATTATTTATTCAGTTCCGGTAGTTCGAGGGTGGTCGTGGGTTAGTTTTAATAAGTGCAGGCTTTAAAAAATCGCAAGTCGCCACCCATGGTTACCCATTAAAACTTGATAAACTCCGTGTCTCAGCTCCTACTAAATGATCGATTTTCCTCCAGCGGGGAAGACCTGAAGGGTGGTTTTAGCCCAGGGTGCATAGAAACCCAAGTCCGTTCCTTACAAGGGTTCCTTCATTGGGGGATGATGGTGGTTCACAGCATACTAAAAAATAGAAAACCACTCTATAGATGGCTCTGTGCACAGGACCACGTGCATTCCATGTGGATTCCAACCGGAAGCTTGCACTTTTTTTAATTCCTTCTAAATATTAAAACCTGCACGATCTCCTCGAGTGCGGTGATAGGAATTGGTGAACGTGCATGCGCGTTTATATGGGAAGGCATTGTGCAATACTCGTCAGTGGAAATCGGGCTTTCGTGAAGTTCGTACGAGTTCTAAAACGTTGTCGTTCTTTAGCCTTCAAAGAGGCTCAGAAATTATACGCACGCGTACAAAAATGAGAGGGTAGCACGTGCTCGAGCAATAGACATAAAGCATCCATAGTCACCATTATCAGAGCAAGCCGGCTAAAAGTGAAGAACCGCGTGTTACTCGGGGGTGTATCAAAGTGTTCACTGTTCAGTGTAATGGACCTTCAAAAGGTCTTCCATTTTTAGATCCAGGAAGAGGATCCAGACAAAAGTGGCAAATAATTGATGCTGAGGGGATCTTTCAAAAGAGAGTTCTTCCAAGGGGAGTATAGGACAAAGAAAAAAAGTACGAATTTGGAATCAACTTCTATCAGGGCAAGAGAAGCTGCTGCTGATTGATTTCAGCAACTGTTCTAAAATGCACTGGACACTATGCCTAAAAACTTAAGAGGATTTGCGACATAGGATTTTTGAGAAATCTAGGAAAGAGATTGCGGAAAAGAAAAAGTGAGGATTCAGTATTTATTTTAAAAAATTTAGAATCATGGATTCGAAAATAAAGAAAGATGTTTTAATAGCCTTTGGAGTTGGGCCAATAGGTGCATATTGATCGGCTTGATGGTGTTCGTGTGAAAATGACAAACAATCTAAATTTGAATTTATGGTGAACACTTTAGAAGAAGGAAAGTTTGTTTCTTTTGGTTTTGTCGGTTTTAATTTTCGAACAAAAAAGCGGGGAATTAATTGTCAAATTAGAGAACAAGAGGCTTACGATTTTTAATCAATAATAAGAAAAGAGGGTTGTGAATGTAATTTAGTATTTTTTATGGTCATAAGACAAGGAAAAAGATGGAAAATTAAACGAGTTTTGGCTATGGACTACAGACAGTAATTAGATATGGAAACTGTCAATAAGAATAATTTCATAATTGTCAACCTACGCGGTCGTTATTCACTAATTGTTTCAAGGCAAGGGCACTTCTCAACCATCGGTGTAGCGAAAAAAGAAATTATCTAGGTGGAGCCTTTTCGTTTCTTGTGATCAAATAAGTAGGATAGTTTTTAAATATGCAATTCGCAGTTATTTAAATTTTTCCGGCAAAAAATAAAGTTAACAATCTATTGGAGCCCAAGCAATTGTTCAGTGTTTAAAAGTATTGTCTATAATTGAATAGTTTATAACAATGGCGATATAATAATTACCTTCATTAATTTCGTATTAAAAAAAAACATAAATTTGTTTGCAATTGTTGGATGGTATTTTTTTAATTTTTGTCAGAATGACCGTAGGTCAGGAAATTAGGGAAAGGCAGAGAAAAATCAGAAAAATTGAAGAAAATTTTGCAAAAGTCAGGAAATTTCTTTGAGAAGCATTTAATTGTAACTGTTATTTATTTCCCTTAATTGGTTATTTTTCCGTTGAAAATTGGTCTTTTTTGGGTAAAATTTAGTCTGTTTTAGTCGAAATTTCATCTATTATGAATAAAAATGCAATTTTTTGATTGAAAATTAATCTTTTTTGGTTGAAGATTTAAATATTTTGTATAGAAAATCGTAATTTTTAAATGAATTCAACTATTTTTTATTTAGAATAAAAATATTTTTTTGTTAAAAATATCGATTATTACTTTTGTTGTTGAAAATTCATCTTTTTTGGTTTAAAATTGAACTACATGGTTTAAGGATAACCAACTTTATTGAAAATTAATTTTTGTTTTTGAAAATTTATCATTTTATTTAAAAATTAATCATTTAAGTGAAACATACGCTTTTTTGTAAAAAATTAATTATTTTGAACTGAAAATTTAACTATTCCAGTTAAATATTAATAATTTTACTTAAAAATTAAACTTTGTGATTAATAGTTGAATTATTTTGTTGAAAACCTATCTTTTTTCATGGAAAAAATAAAGTTTATCTCTGGTTAAAAATTTAACAATGTTGTTGAAAATTCTTTTGTTTTTTGGTTTACAATTATTTTTAAATTTGTAAATATATTTTGTGGAGAATAATTTGCTTCTTCAACTATTTAGTTTCAAAATTCGTTTTTTTTTTATAAATTCAGGTGTTTTTCATTGAAAATTAATATTTTTTGTTAAAAATACAATCATGTGATTGAAGGTTAAACCAATCTTGTCAAAAAAAATTTTTTTTTATTCAAAAATAATTATTTTAACTTAATTATTTGAACCAACTTTATTAAAAATTAATTTTTGTTGTTGAAAATGTATCATTGTGGTTGAACATTCGCTTTTTTGTAAAAAATTAATTATTTTGAGCTGAAAATTTAACTATTCCATTTGAAGATTAATAATTTTACTCAAAAATTAAATTTTGTGACTGGTAGTTGAATTATTTTATTGAAAATCTGTATTTTTTAATGGAAAAATTAAAGTTTATCTTTCGCTGAAAATTTAACAATGTTGTTGAAAATTCTTTTGTTTTTTGGTTTACAAATATTTTTAAATTTGTAAATGTATTTTGTGGAGAATAATTTGTTTCTTCAACTATTTAGTTTCAAAATTCGTTTTTTTATAAATTTAGGTGTTTTTCATTAAAAATAACACAATTTTGGTTGAAATATCTAAAAATAAATTATTCATTGAAAATTAATATTTTTTGTTAAAAATACAATCATATGATTGAAGGTTAAACCAATCTTGTCAAAAATCATTTTTTTTTTTGTTTAAAAATAATTTTTTAACCTGATAATATTGAAAATTAATTTTTTTAAATTAAAAACTCAACTACTTGGGTCAAAATTGAACCATTTTATTAAAAGTTTACTTTTTTGTTTAGATATTTAACGATTTTATTGAAAATTGTTTTCCTTTTTCCTAAAATTAATTTTTAAAATTCAGCTTTTTAGTTTAAAATTTTATTTTATGATTGAGAGTTGAAAATAGCTTTTTTGGGGTTTAAATTTTGTTTTTCCAACTAAAAATTTAATTATTTTATTTGAAAAATTACCTCGTTGGTTGAAAGTTTAATTACTTCGTCAAAATTATTCTTTTTTTGGTTAGGAATTGATTTTTTGAAATTGAAAATTGAACTACTTATGTAAACGTTGAACCTCTTTATTAAATATTATTTTTTGTTTAGAATGCATACTTCTGGTTCTTGAAAATTAAAAATAGAATATAAAGAATTTTAAACTCATTTAAATGGACGAATATTAAAATAGTTTCTTAACACATAATTTTTTGTTAAAGATTCATTATTTTAATTGAAAAGTTGTTTGTTTTGTTGAAAATTAATTTTTTTAACTGAAAATATAATTATTCTATTTTTGGTTGACAATTGTTTTTTTCAATGAAAATTCAACTACCTCGGTAAAAGTTGAACCACTTTGTAAAAAATTTACTTTTTTGTTTAGATATTTAACGATTTTATTGAAAATTGTTTTCCTTTTGGTTAAAAATAATTTTGAAAATTCAGCTTTTTGGTTTAAAATTTGATTATATGATTGAGAGTTGAAAATAGCTGTTTTTGGGGTTTGAATTCTGTTTTTTCAACTGAAAATTTAACTATTTTATTTGTAAAATTATCTCGTTGGTTGAAAGTTTATTTACTTCGTCAAAAAGTATTCTTTTTTTAGTTAGGAATTGATTTTTTTAAATTGAAAATTGAACTACTTTTGGTTCTTGAAAATTAAAAATTTAATATAAAAATTTTTTAACTCAATTAAATAGATGAATATTAAAGCAGTTTCTTAAAAAATAACTTTTTTGTTAAAGAATGATTATTTTAATTGAACATTTTTTTGTTTTGCTGAAAATTAATTTTTTTAACTGAAAATATAATTATTCTATTTTTGGTTGAAAATTACTTTTGTCAATGAAAATATAACTATCTCGGTAAAAGTTCAAGCACTTTGTTAAAAATTTACTTTTTTGTTTAGATATTTAACGATTTTATTAAAAATTGTTTTCCTTTTGCTTAAAAATAATTTTGAAAATTCAGCTGTTTGGTTTAAAATTTGATTATATGATTGACAGTTGAAAATAGCTGTTTTTGGGGTTTGAATTCTGTTTTTTCAACTGAAAATTTAACTATTTTATTTGTAAAATTAT
>JAAAKG020154443.1:0-14130 GCA_010014905.2 Druon quercuslanigerum | reverse complement strand
TTTTGCTTAAAAATAATTTTGAAAATTCAGCTGTTTGGTTTAAAATTTGATTATATGATTGACAGTTGAAAATAGCTTTTTTTGGGGTTTGAATTTTGTTTTTCCAACTGAAAATTTAACTATTATATTTGAAAAATTATCTCGTTGGTTGAACTTATGTAAACGTTGAACCTCTTTATTAAATATTCTTTTTTGTTTAGAATTCATACTTTTGGTTCTTGAAAATTAAAAATTAAATATAAAAAATTAAAAACTCAATGAAACGGATGAATGTTAAAAGAGTTTGTTAACAAATAATTTTTTTGTTAAAGATTCATTATTTTTATTGAAAATTTGTTTGTTTTGTTGAAAATTAAATTTTTTAACTGATAATATAATTACAATTTATTTCTTTAGTTTGAAACTGAACTCTTTTTCGAAAATTCGTTTTGATTAAAATTAATTTTCTCAACTGAAAATGTTACTGTTCCATGTTTGTTTCAAGATTCATCTTTTGTGTTGGAAATTCATCTTTTGGTGGAAAATTATTCTTGTTTAAATTTCCTCTGTTTTTGTAAAAAGACACCTGTTTGGTTTAAAATTAACTTTTTTATTGATAATTTTTATTTTCGTGTGAGAAATCGAACTTCTATACAGAAAACTAATCTTTTTTGTGGAAAATTCAACTACTTTCTAAAAAATGCAATTATTCTATTGAAAATTCATCTTTTTAGGTTGAAAAGTTGTCATTTTGTATTAACAAATCATCATTTTTGCTAGGAAAGTCATGTGATTTACTCGAAAAAATTTCAATTCTTAAATTAAAATTTAGAATTTTTTGTATTCTGCTCGTGATCGATTCTATGTTAAAAACGCTACAAGATTAAAATGGTCATCTTTGAATAATATTTGTCAGAGAAAATCTAAAATTGATCAGGGAAAAGTCCGGGATTTTTTTTTTCGGCCAGCCCGTTCCTTTATCTCGTAGAAAAAATTACCTCTATTTTTATGAACAATAATAAAATATTATAAAGTAAAAAAATGTTTTAAAATTATGAAAAAATTTCCTTTTTCGATGGAGTTAAATTTACATCTTTTGGTGGAACCTTGAATGTCTTCAGCTTAAATAGAAGAATGAAGCAATTTTATCATAAAAAATGTCGCGGTTTTAAGGTGTATTAAGATAGTGACGTTTGATAAAAAAAATTTATTTTTAGTTTAAAATCTATAAAAATGGCCTTTGAAAATGGAAAAACGAGGGAAATGGACCCGGAGGATGTGGAATTAAATCCTCTAAGGAGAACCAGATTTCACGTGAATAGGGTCGACAGTATGGAAGGAAGAGCTAGTCTTTTGGGCGAACAGGATTCAAGAAAATCCTTGAAATACATGACGAGAGAAGCTTTACCGAGACTCGATAATTACAGGAATATTTTGAGTATCCAGGTCACCCATAGGCCCTCTTTAGATGAACTTCACAACCCTACCCTCCTGAACAAGGTGCGTAAAGTACAATGTTGTTTTTAGAAAGCAAACATTAAATTTATTGACCTCTGAAATATATTTTTCTACTTTATTCACCCCTTTGATAGTAAATTACAGGGTAGGCTGTAACAAGCTATGTAATTTCTGATGTTGAATTCTGCCGATTACTGATGAAAATATTTGTTGAGAAATGAGAAAAAAATGTTCCTTGGCCCGGACTTGAACCGGGAACGCCACTATTAACGAGTATAGTGTTTACCGTTTTTGAATGTAGTGACCTATATTTCTAGTTTTTCTCAGGATGTTTGAAGGTCATGGAAAACCTGGAAAGCAGGGAAAAGTCAGGGAATTTTGAACTTTAAGTTTTGCGGACATCCTCATACAATATTATTGTTAAAATTTGATTGTATGATTGACAGTTGAAAATAGTATTATTATATTATATTATTATTATACTATTTGCCATACATTTCTATTTTATTACATTATTTTGCTCCTGACGATTCTATTTTTAGTCAAAAATTGTATTATTTTATTGAAAATTCAACAATTTTGTTATAATAATTCTTTTTGCATCAAAAGTCAACTGTTTTGTTGAAAAGGATTATTTTTAGCTTCAAAATTAAACTTTTTTTTTAATTTTGCCTTTTTGAAAATTGATAATTTAATGCTAAAAATTCAACTAAAATCTTTCTTAGGAAAAATTAATTTCTTTTAACATTTGTTTTTATGGTTCAAAAATTTACCTATTTTAGTAGAAATTTCATCTTCTTTAAAGTTGCAACTTTTTCATTAAAAATAATCTTCTTCTGTTCACAATTGAAATATTTGGTTAAAAATTTGCCTTTTTGATGTCAAAATTCCACCCCTTTGTTAAAAATGACCTTTTTTGTTAAAGATTAATTTATTTAAATTTTCATGTTTTCAATTAAAATGTACCCATTTTGTTGAACATTCATTTATCTTTTTTGTTTGAATTCGACTGTTTTTTATTTCAAATTAAAATATTCTTTTTATTAAAATATCAAGTATTATAATTTTTGTTGGGAGCTAATCTTTTTTGCTATAAAATTTTGTTTTCTTTGGAATTCAATTATTTTCGTGAAAATCTAACAATATTGTTTTAAAAAAACATCATTTTTGGTTGAAAATTCAACAGTTTGGTTAAAAACTAAAATTTGTATAAAAAAGTCATATTTTTACATTAAAATTTATGCTATTCTATCAAGTAATTAATCTTTCCAACTAGAAAATTCAATAATTCAGTAGTAAATTCAACTATTAGTTTAAAATCAAATCTCTGATGTAAAAGTAACTTTATGGATGAAAAATTATATTTACTGTTTGGAAAATTAAACTCTTTTGTAGAAAACTCTTTTGTTGTTGTTGAAAATTAACTTTTTCGTTAGAAATTCACATTTTCAAGTTAAAAATTGAACTGTTTTGTAGAAAATTGAAACATTTAATTGAAAATTAACCTTTTGGACAATTTTTTTTTATTTTACTTTGAATTTATTTACCGAAATAAAAATGCAACAATTATGTTAAAAAGTCATCCATTTTCGTTAGTAATTCAACTGTTTTTTTGTCTTTTTTGATTCAGCTTTAAACTTTTTTTTTGTAGAATATACAACTATATATTTTGAAATTGAACTTTTTTTTTAAGTCTCGTTGAAAACGTTGTTGAAATTTGTTGTTGTTGTTGAAAATGCATAATTTAGTGATCAAAATTCAACTGAAATCTTTCTTAGGAATAATTATTTTTTTTAACATTTGTCTTTATGGTTAAAAAATTTACCTAGTATAATAATATTTTGTTAAAAATTTGCCTTTTGAGTTCAAAATTCCACCCTTTTGTTAAAAATGACGTTTTTTTTTGTTAAAGATTCGTTTTATTTAAAAGTTCATGTTTTCAATTAAAATCTACCCATTATTTGAACATTAATTTATCTTTTTTGATTGAATTCGACGGTTTTTTATTTCAAATTAAAATATTCTTTTTATTAAAATATCAAGTATTATAATTTTTGTTGGGAGCTAATTTTTTTTGTTACAAAATTTTGTTTTCTTTGGAATTCAATTATTTTTGTGAAAATCTAACAATGTTGTTTAAAAAACATCATTTTTGGTTGAAAATTCAACAATTTGGTTAAAAACTAAAATTTTTATAAGAAATTCATATTTTTAGCTTAAAATTTATGCTATTGTGTAAATTATTTAATCTTTCTAGTTAAAAAATTCAATAATTTAGTAGTAAATTCAACTATTAGTTTAAAATCAAATCTTTGATGTAAAAGTAACTTTATGAACGAAAAATTAATTTCCTGTATGGAAAATTAAACTCTTTTGTAGAAAATTCTTTTTTCTTGTTGTTGAAAATTAACTTTTTCGTTAGAAATTCACATTTTCAAGTTGAAAATTGAACTCTTTTGTAGAAAATTGAAACACTTCATTGAAAATTAACCTTTTTGGATTTTTTTACTCTACTTGGAATTTATTTACTTGAATAAAAATGCAAAAATTATGTTAAAAAGTCATCCATTTTCGTTAATAATTCAACTTTTTTTTTTGTCTTCTTGGATTCAGCTTTAAACTTTTTTTGTAGAATAAACAAGTATATAGTCTGAGATTGAACATTTTTTTTAAATCTCGTTGAAAACTTTGTTGAAATTTTTGTTGTTGAGAATTCATAATTTAGTGATCAAAATTCAACTGAAATCTTTCACGGTTGATAATTAAATTCTTTGTATGGACAAAGAATTCATCTCTTTGATTGAAAATGTAAATATATACCAGAATTTCATTTTTGGTCCAAAAATTAATTTTTTAAACTGTAATTTAACTATTTCGTTTTTGGTGAAATTTGTTTTTTAACTAAAAAATTAAAATTTTCATTCCTGACTAAAAATTCATGTAATGAGTTAAAAAATTAACTTTTTTGTTAAAAATGTAATTAGTTTGTTAAAAATTGAAGTATGCTGTTAAAAACTAATCTTTTTTTAAAATGTTCAACTATTTGTTAAAAATTCTTCGGATGATTTTGTGCATTCAGTGGGTCGGATCGAATGTCTGTCTTCAAACTCGCCTTCGAAAAATCGGCTGAATTCGAAAGGTGGTTTTCTGCAGTTTTCCTCTCCCCTGGCCAAACGTCCAGGCAAATTCGAGTACTTCTGATAAAGTCGGATTCAACCGAACGTTATCATTGGTTGTGATTTAATTCATACTCTGATTCTAAGCCCACGATTGTAAAAAAAATTCTCAGGCCTATACCCACTATGGGTACGCCTAACAAGACAATAATCTACAATTGTTTTATTCCATTTATAAAAGATTCTTTATTGAAAATGAAAAAAAATTAAAGTGGTGATCTTTGAATATTAATGTTCGGGGAAAATTAGAAATTTGTCAGGTGATTATTAAGGGATACCCAGGGAATTTTGAAAATGAAGTTCTCCGACCACACTATTTTCTAAAATGGCCAGTAATTTCGATGCCTGAAATTATTTGAGAAAAAATAACCATTACAGAAAAAATATTTCTCTTTTAACTTCTCATATAGTTCAAGAATGTTTTTTTATTACATGCATAGAGAATTATCCAAAGAAAGAATTTGTATGAAGAAGTGAGATAAGATGTAATCACGTGCTTAAAGTACATTTTGAGATAGGCTAGTCCTACAATAAAACTGATAAGATTCATTTTCATAACAATGATGTTCCCTTAAAACCAGAAGAAAAGTTCCTACTGTTAAACTTTCCATCGTTTTTAACTTTCTACTTTTTTAAACTAACTTCGAACAGTTCAGTTTTTCAGTTAAATAATTAAACCAAAATAAAGAATTTCACAAAATTAGAAACCAATTAAGACAAGGCTTCAAATGTTTTAAATTCTTTTGAATAAAATTAATGCTGGCACTAAATTAAGGAAATTTTTTAACTGCTTTAAATTCCTAATGATTTAAGTAAAATATTTCACTTTCAACAAAAATTGGTGAATTTTTAACCAAATAGTTTACGTTTTAACTAGAAAATTTAGTTTTAACCAAGAAGATACATTTTATACCAAAATAGCCAATTTTTTAATAAAACACATAAATATAGCTGCATTTTTAACTAAAAAATATGTTTAAAACAATAATTTAAAAAACTTTAAAATTAAATACAACCAAAAATCGAATAGTCAAGTTTTCAGCTAAGAAATTTAATTTCCAACCATTTTGATTTTATTAAATTTAATTTTAATCGAGCAGTTAAATTTTCAAACTAAAACGGATGCGACTAAAGAGATCAATTTTCAAACAAGAAAGACGAATTGTCAAATGAGTAAGATCAATTTTTTACCAAAACTGGAATCGTTACGTTTTCAGTTAAAGAAAGTTCATTTTCAACACAAAAAATAAGTTTTTAACAAAGTGGTTCAACTTTCAACCAATAAGTTGTCAACAAAGTAGTTAAAATTTCAATTAAAAACATAAATTTATAGCTAAAATAATGATTCTTTTACGAAAAAATGAATTCGTAACGAAGGGGTTCTATCTTGAGGCATGTAATTAAATTTTCAACCAAAAAAATATTAATTCTAAACGACTAATCCAAAAAATACGAATTTTCATCGAAATATTTAAATATTCAACCAGAGTTGGACTTTCGTAAAAATTTTTTGTTTAATTAGTTTAGCTTTTACCAAGCAGTTGAATTTTTAGTTAATAAAGAGAAAATTTCAACGAGCAAGATAAATTTTAAATAAAAAACAAGAAGAAATTTTCAAAAGTAGTTAAATTTTTAAATAAGGAAATGAATTGTCAACTAAAATAATGAATCTTTAACAAACAAAAAAATCTTTTTTTACCAAAGCAGTTGAATATTCAAACAAGTAGCTGTATTTCCTAATGAAAATGATCAACTTTGACTGAGAAATGGAATAATTAAATTTTGTACCAAAAAAATTAATCCCTAACGAAAAATGTGATATTTTATATTAGTACATGAACAATTTTTTATTTTCAATCAAATACAGTTGAATTAAACCAAAAAATACAAATTTTGAACTAATACTGTTTTTTTATTAAAAAAGATGAAATTTTTACCAAACGAGTTGCATTTTTAGTAAAAGAAGATTTTTTTGTCAAGGAGGAAACACAATTTGAACAAATTGTATAATTTTCTACAAAAAAATTAATTTTTTAACCATGAAATTATGAAATTTTAATAGAAAATTTTAATTTTTATCTCAATAATTAAAAAAGTTAATTTCCAACCAAGAAACATTCTTCAGACAATCAAAAAAACATTTCAAACAAATAGTTTTTTTTCAAAATTTTCTTTGAAAACTGAAAACTTTGCTTAGATAATAAACTTAATTTTTCACCCTACTTATTTATTTCTAACTTAACAGTTTTAAATGCGAACTTTAAAAAGTATGTTTGTTAGACTTCGCAACATTATGGACCCTGAACTGTAATTAATTTAATTAAATAAAAGTTTAGAACGATGGAAAGTTTAACCAAAAAAACTTTTATATTTATTTAGATAATTTTCATTTTTTATTTTACATGATAAATTATTCTTAATTCTTTTTATAAATTATTAGAATTGTTTGAACGTTTAAGCGACTAAGCGCTGAAAACTAGTTTAAACTTTTAAATAAAGTCTGGTTCTAATTTAACGCGAAGTGAATTTTTCAAATAGAATAAATCTCGTTTCAATAACTCGCTTTCAAACTTGCTTTCGCATCACAAGATTTCCGGATTCCTTTCATATCTCGGTATATGTATAATCTTGCAGTAGGTAAATACGAGTTTGGTCAGCCACGAGTTACATGTGATTCGATGCGCAGTTCCTTGCCAAATCATCTAAAGAAATTCCATCTGGTGTAATTTTTAGAAATTTTCTAGTATCCTTTAAAAAAAGTCTAAAATAATTATTGAAAATTTTTGTTAAATGTAGAAGATATTTAAAATTAAAAATTTTGAACCTTTTTTAACTCTCATAACATTGGTATTTTAATTATATTAGAATGTATTAATTTTTGATTATTCATTAGAAAACGCAGTTTTAAAGCAATATTTGTTGAAGAAACAATTTTACGAAACTGTTTGGATTTTTTAGAAATCAATTTTTGAACTTAATTTTTCAACAAAAAAATCTATTTATTAATAAACAATTTCTTATTTTAAGATAGCTTACTACAATTTTCTCTGAAAATGTAAATTTAGATCCTTTTAAGCTACAAAAATTCTTAATTAATGAGTCTTTAATCGTTAATTTAAAAAATTAAAAATTGCAAGTCATTAAAATTGTACTATTTCAAAACAAAAGCTCATAATTAGATACCTTTAGAATATAAAGCTTAAAGATGAAATAATTTGGAATTTTATACTTTCAAAAGTCAAGAATTTTTATTTATAATTCTTCAAAATTATAGAATTTGAAATTGTGAGTCTTTAAAACTGAAGAGTATTTAATTCTAAGAATTTATAATTAAAAATTGTGCGAGTTTTAGGTTTTACGACAAAAAATTTTGTTATTCTCTTGAATTGCATTAGCAATTTCTTCGACTTGGAATAGAGAACTTTTGACTTTTGATCGTCAAAATCATCCGAATTTAAAAATTGAATTTTTATTTAAGTATCTTTAAAATTGATGGATTTAAGATTGCGTACCTTCAAAATAAACAAATTCACAAAGACAGATTCAGAGAGACAATATTCCAGAATCACTCAAAAAAATATTTGTGTTTAATTAATTAAAAATTTTTCCTTAAAATATTTTTTCCTTGAACCATAAATAAGTTTAGCATAAAATAAAAAAAAATTACTACAAATGAAGGAAAAATTCTTTTGGAACAAAAACAAATTCTTTGAATCAAAGACCAATTCTTTCAATCAAGAAAAATTTCTTTGAATCAAAGAAACTTTTCTCTGGCTGTGAGCCAATAAAAAAAATTGCTTTAAAGAATCTTGATTCAAATGATATCAAATTTCAGATTAACAAAATTATTTATTGCTTTTCTTCTAATTCCTGCTAAAATAATATAATATATTTAAATTACAGTTATTTTATGCAGATTACTGAAAGATGACCAGCATTAAAAATAAAATTGAATAAAAATTAAAATCAAAGATTACAATTTTATGAAAGCCGATGTAGGTCTTTTAATATTTCTTTCAATTTATTGTTATTAATTATATTTTCTATTACTGTAAATTTAAGGGTATATTTCAATTTTATATTTTGAACAATAGTTTAAAAAATTGAAATTCCTTACTAGAGGTTTCAAATAATTTTACTTCCTGTTAATTCTCTCGTCAATTCTAGAAAAGTAGAATTATTATATAATGGAAAGTCCGATAAATTGACCTCTTATTCCTTTAAAATTTTCAAATCACTAAAAAAAGTTAAAAATATCTTGAAAAACTGTTGCTCTTTATCACTTGCACAAGGCATTTTTTCATGAGAAACACGAACAATGCAATAATAAATGTTAGACTTTATCAACAAACAATTTATTTTACGTGGAAATATGACAGATGACATAAAAAAACGTGCGTTCTATTCAGTTATTTTGGTTTTACTTCAATTCGATATATTTTGAACTCACTCGAATTTTTTCTAAATTATTGAAATATTACAAAATTAAAAAAATGTCGTTTAAAATCGCTTCTAAAATTTTTTACAATTTGTTAAGAGTTCCCAGTTTGTTAAACAAATTTTTGAAATCTTTTCAACTTTTAAATTAGTTTTTAATCTTTTTAAAAAAATTTTACCTTCTAAATATCTTTTAAAATTATTTGAATTTTTCCTAAAATTTCAAGCAAAAATTTGCATGAAAAAAAAAATTACCATAAAATCTTCCGGATTCTTTTATGATAATTTTGGAAGTATTTTAAAATCGTTTGAAATGTTTTTAAATATTCGTGTAAAACTAGTTGTTTGAACTAAAAACCTATTTTAAATTTTCACGTAAATCTTTTAAAAAAATGTTATTTTACAGCAGCCTTTCAAAATTCTTAAGCAGCTTCTAAAATGAAAAGAAAATTGGAAAAATTAATGTAAAATCTTTCCGATTATTTTTGGACAATTTTGGAAATCTTTTTAAATCTTTTGATATGTTTAAACTGTTTAAATTAAAATTAAGCTTTTCAAAGAAAATATAATTTTTAAATTTCTCATAAAGCTCAAAAAATCTGTTTATTCTCTTGAAACATTTTAAAATTCTTAAGGAGCTTCTAAACTTTATGTTCGAATTCTTGAAGAATATACAGTTTCTTTTAGATTTTTAAAACTCTTTTGAAGTATGATATTATTTTTCAATCTTTTTAAAACATCTAAATATCTCATATACTTACTCGAATTTTTTCTAAAATTTTGTAATTGCGCTTAATTGAAAAACTTGTATTTAAGTTCTTCTATATTCTTCTGCAAAATTTGAGGAAATCATTTGAAATCCTTTGAAATATTTTTCCATTTTTTCTTAGAATTCATTTTCTAAAAAAAAAATTGTTTGAAATTTTCCCATGTATCTTGAGAACATTTTTGTATTTTCCTGAAAAATTTTTACTTTAAAATCTTCCATATTCTGTTTCTAAATTTGAGGAAATCCTTTGGAATGTTTGAAAATGTTTTTCAATTTTCTCTTAGAATTTAGTTATCAAAATAAGACAAACACCTCTAATTTTCCTAGGAATATTAAAAAAAGCTTTTGTTTCTTTTGAAACCTTTATAAATGTTTAAAACACTTTTTTCCGAAGTTTACAAAAAATATAAATATTTTTTAAAACCTTTTCGAATCTGTTCAAGATATAAATTCTTGTTGAATATTTATATAATTTTTTTATCTAAAATATTATCAATCTTGCAAGTTTTTTATTAAAGGAACTTTTAAATAATATCTCATTTTTTTATCCTACCTTGAAATATTAGAATATTTGAGATTTTCCCTCGCATTAAAAACATGATATAAACAATTTAAAGTCATTAATAAATAAAATCTTAATTTTTGAAAATATTAGTAGACAATCATATCCGCATTGATAAGCTTCTAGCCTAGACATATTTTAATAGAGCGTCTAAATACCTGAAATGAACTGGGCATACAAATTCGAACCCGGAATCACACTCAAAGTTTTGACAAACATGATATTTTGTAATAATCGTGATCACAAGACCAATAAATTTGAGTGTTTATTCTTTTCGTTTAAATTTTTTGTATAACGAGATCTCGCATTCATTGTCGAAATGCTGATTCGTTGCGACACATAGTGAATATGACTTCGTGGTTATTTTCAGTTAATTTATCTATTTATATCATGATACAATTTATTTATAAATGTTTCTAAATATCATAGATCAAAGGGAAAATTTTAATTAAAAATGATTTTCTAATAATGGGAAATAATGCTGTTCTTGACATTTAGCTCATTTGTAAACTTTCTGGGACGACGTAAAAAATCCTGAAATAATATCCGGAAAGAGAAAAATAGAATTTTTAATTTAAGAGAAAAATAAAAAGAAACTTCACTGCTGAATTAAATTCTGCAAAGTTTGTTTGAAAAACGTTATTATTTATTAGTATGGCTATACAAAAATCAAATATTTATTTAACAATACTTTTCATCCAGAAATATAATTCTTCAATTATTGTTAGTTTAAATTCAAACAAAAATGTTTTGAAACTTTTTAAAATAAAAAGAAATTTTCTTTAGTAAATACACTTGATTTTTTTAATGAATAATATTTATTATAACACAATTTTTTAATTGTTGACATTCAGGGATTTTTTAATTCGAATATTTTATAATTCGGCAATGTTCTAGAGGTACACGGAGAGACTTTGGGTATTAATATTTCTTTTATCGCATATCTATAATCTATAATTAATATATCTGATTGAAATAAATCGTAAGATAATTTGACACTTACGTAAAAAAATTACAGTATTTCTAAAATTGTAATAAATAAAGTGTGGTCCAAAAAAGGCTTTATTTTTTCAAAAATATCTGCCCTACAAATTGTTCCTTTTTGTGTCAGAATGTCCCCTTAATATGGACATTATTTTTTTAAAAAATATTCAGGTATCTCTCAAGTTCGTTTTTTTACAAAATTGTTTTTTTAATTTCCACTATTATTTCATAATTTTACTTTGGTACATATTCATTTTATCCTTTTTATATTCTAAAGTAAAAAAAATTCATTAACAGCGGAAACTAAACTAACGTAAGCAATTTTTTGCAAATTATGGGATTAAGGGATAATTAATTTTTTTTATTTTTGCCAATGTACAGTGGACATTTTAAACAAAAAAGAAGAATTTTAGGGATAGAGCAATTTTAGAAGAAAAAAAATAAAGACGTTTTCTAGACCACTATAATAAGTATAAAACAATTACGCGAGTTAATTATAAATAATCTTTTTCTCTTTACTTATAAATATTTAACCATGTTGGAGCGGTATTATTTTTAAATATAAAATCAGATAATGATGTTTTTCAATTTATGAAATTAACTTTATAGAACGACAAGAAACATCCTAATGGTACAAGCATTTAGAAAAATTATAATTTCCAATGATGAAATCCAAAAGTTAAGAAAAATGCTTTTATTCATTATTTACAAATTCAGAGCATATTTAACATATTCATATTTTTAATAAAAATATTCAGGAAGAAATTCTGTTCGAATCTCCTGAAAAATGTGCAATTATATCAGACAAAATTTTTGAACATTTCACTTCAAAATTAAGATTAAAAAAATATTTATTAATTATTTATTATTTAAAGTAATTAAAATAAAATATTACATATGGATATGTAAACCTCCTAAATTCTAGAATTTTTAAACAATTTGAAATTTGCAATAATTTACATATTCTTAGAGCAGACGTAGAACGTAATTAAATTTTTTATTACGTACCACGACTTTTCCAATGTAAAAGCTTCAAGGATAAAAGCCGAGAAATGAGTATGACAGTAAATTTATTTTTTCACAGGCAATTTCACAAATATCACACAATATAACTTAATTAAAAATAAATTCGATTTCAACTTTTTTTTTAATGTTAAGTTTAATTGTTAACTGTTTTAAAAGAAAAAAAAAATTAAAAAGAATAAATATATTTTCTTAAGATTCATCCCGAATTTAATCAATTTAATTTTTTATATAATTAGAATCAATCAAATAATGAACTCATTAAGTATTATCATTTAATATTATTAAATTATTTAATATTATATAATTATTTTATGAGAAATATGGCCTTTGGTGACACTTGACCAAGAAAACTAATTAAACGTAAAATAAAAAGACCTTGACTTCGAGAGAGCTAGATTTCATGAATACCAAGAATTATTATTAATATTTGCGAGTTCACTAAAGTACAAATAATATTAGATATGAAAACGCAGGCGTCATTACAATTTTAAAAATTAGATTAAAATTTTCGTGAATAAAAATTATTTTCTATTATTTAATAGAATTTAAATTGCTAACTTTTTTCAGACTTTTGTTCGCAATTGCTTAAATTCCGCTTGATTATTTTTAGTACTCCAATTGATCAATAATTCTTAAATTAATTATTTAATGTCTTTGATATTAGCGATTAATTAATGAATCATTATTGAAGAGTAATTACGAAAAAATACTTTTAACCTTTTTGGTAAAAGTTTAAATTTAATTATGTGTTGTTAATACAGTTAATTTAAAATTCACTAAGTATTAAAATAAATAATTTTTATGATGGATTTTTGTAATAAATCTTCAATTATTAACGTTAATATCAAAGAAATTGAAAACTATAAAATGCCTGTAAATGTTTATCCTAAATGTTCAAAAATTCATATTTTGTTTTAAATTGTTCGAAATCTTTTTGAATTTTAAATGGGTTTTGAAAAAACTAGATTTTAGCAAAATATTAAAATCTTCAACCAAAGAAGATTATTTTTCAACTAGCTAAATTTTTAATGTCCCGGAAGTTAGATCCGCAAACTTATTTTTTCGAAAAAATGAATGTTGTGCCAATTTGTGCTAGACTTGTGCTCATTTGTGCCGTAACCGGTTTTTTGAAAAATCAAAAATTACGGGCACAATTTTGGAAAAACGTTTTTTTCGCTAGATCCGCAACTTCTTATTAGAGCAAAAAGAAAGGTTGTGCTAGGCGGCTAAAAGTATACACATTTTTGTGCAGGAAAGAAAAATTCCAAAAACCTAACCGTTAAAGAAAAAAATATCAAAAACAAAAAATTTTTATTATTTTTGAAAATTTTGAAAAACTAAAAGTTGTGCTGAGTTGTGCTCGACAAATGTAGCCTTTATTTCATTTAACAAATTTACGTGAGATCAACCGTTCGCCTATGACAACTCAAAATGTAAACTCAAAAAACATACGATTTCCAAAAAAGTCAAATTTTGAAAAAGTAAAAGTTGTGCTGAGTTGTGCTCGACAAATGCAGTCTTTATTCCCTCTAACAAATTTACGTGAGATCAACCGTTCTCCTATGAAAACTCAAAATGTAAACTCAAAAAACATACGATTTCCAAAAAAGTCAAATTTTGAAAAAGTAAAAGTTGTGCTGAGTTGTGCTCGACAAATGCAGTCTTTATTCCCTCTAACAAATTTACGTGAGATCAACCGTTCTCCTATGAAAACTCAAAATGTAAACTCAAAAAACATA
>JAAAKG020154432.1:0-30646 GCA_010014905.2 Druon quercuslanigerum | reverse complement strand
CGAAGGTTTCAAAAGATTTGAATAAACATTCACACACAAAAATTAATAGATATCAAAGATTTCAAAAAATTCACTAAGTTTTTAAAAATTTCAAAAGGATTTCAAAATGTTTTGCAAATATATTTAAACTATTTCACTAAGATTTTAATTCACAACAATTTCAAAGATTTTCACAAAGATTTCATAGATTACATAAGAATTTCAAAGATTTAAAAAAAAATATCAAAGGTTTCAAAATATTTCAATGATTTCTCAATGTTTTCAATGATTCCGAAAGATTTTTAAGATTTCAAAAAATTTCAAAAATTTCAGAGATTTGACCAAAATTTTAAAAAAGTTAAAAAATTGTAAAATTTTACAAAGATCCTAAAAGTTTCAAACAATTTCACAAAAATTCTAAATCTTCTAAAATATTGAAACTTTTTAAGAAGATTTCAATTGTTTTACAGTGCTTTCAAAAATTTCGAAAGATTTAAAATAATTCAACAATTTTTCACGCATATTTCAAAGATTTCATAAGACTGTAATAGGGTTTAGAAATTACAAACAAACTTCCTAAGATTTTACAAAAATTTCGTGATTTCAAAAAGATTTCAAATGTTTTAAAAGATTCCATAAAAATTGGTTTGCTTCCAAAAGATTTCAATGCTTTCTAAAATTTGGGAAGATTTCATATTTTACAAAAACTCAGCCAAGATTTTTAATATATTAAAAGATTTTAATGATTTCACAATGCTTACAAAGAATTTGGAAAGATTTTAAATGTTTCGAAACTTTGAACGATTTTCACGAATATTTCAAAGATTTCACTAAACTTTATAACATTTCAGATTTCAAAGTTTTCACAAAGATTCACAATGCTTTCAAAGATTTCGAATGATTTAAAAAATGTCAAAGATTTTACACAAACCTCAGATTTAAAAAGATTTCGAAAAAATTACGATTAAAAGAAAATTGCATAAAACATTCGGAACATTTTAAAATATATTATAAATCATTCAAAAGATTTCAGAGCTTATAAAAAATTTAAAGATTTCACAAAGGTTTCAAAAAATTTTACCAAAATTTCGCTAAGATTACACCGAGATTTTCAAGATTTCAAAACATTTCACCAAAATGTTGTAAAGATTTCACTAAAATTTACAAGATTTCAATGATTTCACACATATTCTACGGAGACTTGTACATCAGATTTGAAGAGTGGTCAACCCCTCGCAGCGTGAATAAAGAAATATATATTGAATTTAATATATTTTATAGGCATGACAGAAAGGAAGCAGACCTTTTAAGGTCATTGAATCAGGCAGAAGTAAGTCTTAAGATTTTAAATTGTTAACTTTCTCTAAATTTGATAATTACAAACCTGATCTCAATTTCCAAATATTTTGTCATTGTAACTATCTTCTGGAATATTGATTTAATATCTATGTGTATTGCCCCTTTCTAATTAATTAACTCATTTTTTTAAGGTCGACAAGGAAGATGAAACACCAACACTATTCAGAGCTGCAAGCCTTACGACTACGCTGATGGATCTTTACATGAAATCAGTGTGCACGTCATTCTTGAAAGCTGCTCTACGTGACACAATAGTAAAGTTAATCGAAAGTAAACAAAGCTGTGAATTGAATCCTACGAAAATGGACTCGCCGGAAGACGCATGCAATAACGCAGAATTTTTATTACAAGTATGTACTTGTTTCTTTATTCCAAAAGTACTCTAATTATTCCTACTAATAATTAGATAATAATAATTGTTAAATTTCTATAGATTTTGGATGAAGTGACTCTGAGCATTTTTACAAGTCCTGATGCCTGTCCAAAGACTGTGAGGTACATCTGCGGATGTCTGCAGAGAGCCGTAGTTTCTAAATGGCCTCACGAGAGACTGGTCAGAACTAGGGTCGTCAGTGGCTTCATATTTTTACGTTTATTATGCCCTGCAATTTTAAACCCTAGGTCATTTAATTTGATCGCCGAACCTCCACCACCAGCAGCTGCTCGGTAAAATAAATATACGAAAACCTTTCCCCTTCAAAAACCGTATTTTATCTAATATGGAGAGTTGATTTAAAAATTTTGTTTCACAGATCTCTAGTTATGGTTGCCAAGTGTTTACAAAATCTGGCGAACTTGGTGGAATTTGGAGGGAAAGAACCGTACATGGAAGTAGTTAATCCGTTCATTCTAAAAAACAAGGAACGAATGGTCGTTTTTCTGGATCAGTTATCTGTAAGTTTGCAATACGACTTTTTAGATACTAACCAGTCATCAGAGAGTGTCACCGGTTCAACGTTTATCACCAATTAAAAAATTGTTCTCCTATTTTGGACATTTGTCACCTTTTCATTGACATAAGCTGACATGAGCTGACATTTTTTGGAGAGCGAGAGAAACGTATAGTTTTAGTTAAGGATCATCTAGTTAAGGTCCTTAGTTGTAGTGGAACAACTTATTTCAGCAGGACTCCAAGTGAGATCAATTGGTCCAAGTGGTTTGAACTGAATGGATTTCTGATTTAATTTTTTTGTTTGAAGTCTACACAAAATTGTTAGATATAAAATTTTAATTTCTCAAAGGCATATTCTACAAAATCAAGGCCTTAATAGCCAAAGAATGTTTTATATATATCATTCAAAGTTCAATCATCTTAGCTCGAAACATGATAAATTATATGATTTAAAATCTGTAATTTTTGAAATTCAAGAATTTTTTTAATCCTTTTGTAAATTGATCACATTTTTGAAAACTAAATAACTTAAAAATCAAGTCAAAATGGGACAATTTTAAATCGAAGTCGTAATAAGTGTTAAATAATTTTAGATTGAAACATTCAAAATTGTATGGTATTTATTTGAATTCGTTCAAAGTTGCGGAATTTCAAATTAAAACCTTTTAATACTTTCATAACTATTATTTCGAAAGCATGAAAATCGAAAAATTCTGGATTACAATTTTTAATATTTAACATTTTTAAACAAGGACCCTTTGCAATTGAAGAAATGAGAATTAAAACGTTATTGTACAATTGTCATTAAAATCCCCTTATAGTTAAATAATTATAAACTGAAGATGCTAAAACTTTCATAATTTCTTTTGATACTTTATTAATTGCACAATTTTAAACTGAGTAGCAAGGTACATTGATTAATTATGAATTGAATCCTTCGAATTGATATAATAAAATTTGATTTTTAATTACAAGGGATAATTTCGAAATATAAAGCGTTCAATTTAAAACATTTTGAATTAAAATCCGTCTTGTTTAAATTTAAATTGTTCAAAATTTTACAATTTCCAACTAAAAGCCTTTACATGGTAAATAATTAAAGTGAGAGTGTTAAAAATTGATTAGTTTTAGATTACAAATTTATGAATGAGTACAATTTCCAATTTAATGCCTTTAAAGTTATTTATAAATGAATCCGTGTAAAATTCAAAGACTTAGTTTAACCGCTTTTAGCGTTTCATCGTTTAATATTATATTTGATTTTTTTCTATTTAAAGATCTCGAGATAAGAATTTTTTCATTTTTATGGCCTCTTGAATTATATTAAAATAATTGTGTTATTTCGCACTAGATTTGTATATTAAGATATGCTTAATCAAAAAGGTACTTTAAATGACAAATTCAATTTTAAGAGCTTGAATTTTTTGATTTAGATGATGGTAAACATTTTTCTGAAACCCGGAAAATAAGTTTGAGACATATCGGTCAATATTAATCCGTGCCCCAAAGGCCATACAGGTTCCTGTTTATTTAATCTGGGAAAAAGGCAACTTCTTACATGATTAGTTAACTGATACATCATTTTGTTCGGTCACCTATTCAACGCCTATTTTAAAACAAATATACCTGTTTACTCATATTTTTCGCAGAATGTTACGGAGAAACCAGACCCGGATGGCGCAGATCCGAGAGGAAAATGTGGCTCGGATACGGCAAGAGATCTAGCAACTTTACATCACATTTGTGTTTCCCACCTAAAAGAACTGCAGGCTCTATCGAAAACTCAGGTAAGATAATTGAATTACTGTTTATATTTTGACCATGTAAACAGTATGAGTAAGTATAATTGGGTTAATTTATGTTTATTATTGTAGCCTACGATAAAACAGTTGGTAACTGTGACTGAAATGCTGAGCAAACACAAGCAAAAGTACATGGAAATGATACGGTAGTGTTGAAGCCACAAACCATAGAGAATGCCAAAACGCGACAAAGTAATAAACAAATCAATATCGACAAGTTAAACATAGAAGTATTTAATGATAAATATGAATTATTGGTTTTACTAAAACTTCAACAGACTGACGTGCCATATATATTATTGTATACACAAGCCTATATTTACTATTTACTTATGTAATTAGAGTCTAGTTTATACATATATAGCAACCGTAATGTAACAGTGATATAGCAACATACAAGAATTATTATATAGGCATATGACAATTTTATATTCACTTAGGTGCTCGAAAATAAAAAACGAATCGAAGTAATATTAGCGGTCAATCTAATTAATTATTCATTCACCTTTATAAAAATAACTTCTAATTGAATCCGCTGTGTATATTCAAAAATTCTGGAAACATATGAAATCGGTCATGTACTTAGAATTGTATTTGAATGTTAAAACTTGACAGTTGGGGAACTTAAGAAGCTCTAATTAATTTTGACATCGTAAATTAATTTTTCAATACTTTGAAATATTAGGATGGTTAGAAAAACATAACTTATTCGCAAATCTTATAATTCAACAGCTTGAAAAATTTGAAACGATCAAATTATAAAAATTTCATAGAAATTTGTTATAATCCGAGAGAAAGTTAACAGTTCAAGGTTCAACTAATTTGCTTTCGGCTACCTGATTCACAAGACATACAATTTGAAAAAAGAAGAAATATTTCTTTAATGTCTAAAGAAATATAAAAAGAATTTGCTATCAAGAAATTAGTAAACTAATTTGCATAATTACGATGAAAAATTGCTGAGAACATTTTCAAATTTTTTTCCTAATTAGTTTTTCATTCTATTTATTTAAAAATTAGATAAAACGTCAAGTCTTCATTAATAGACTTTTTATTCAATATCTTATTGAATTTCCTATAAGTATTTAATTTTATATTTCTTATATGTTAATTATAGTTTAAATTGTATTTTTTATAATTTTAGAAGTTGAAAACGAGATCAACAGGACTACATTTTGGAATTCAAAAAATGTCATAAAGATTTATTCTGAAGATATTAAAGGAAATTAAATAAATTTAAAATAAATTCTACTTTCCGGATTTAAAAACAATTGAATATACATATTTTCTGAAAGAAATGAAAGGAATTAAATAAATTTGAAATATGTCCTACTTTACGAAATTAAAAACAAGTAATTATAGATATGTTTTGAATGTACTGGAAGGAATTAAATAAATGCAAATTTTGTCATGTTTCTGGGGCACAAACTAATTTCCAGAGTCGCTGCTGCTGCTATGGGAACTCAAGGGAATTAAATTTCTGAACAATATATTCCTCTCTTGCGGATTGGAGATCGGTGGAAGACTCAGGTTTTAAATAAGATAGAAAAATTTACATTTTTACGCTGAAATCGGAATTTCACAATTCTTTTCTATTCAAGCCTTCTTACTGGGATTATATATCTTATCAATAGTCTTTATAGTTCTAGAGACAAACATTTCCTCGAATAATGATATATTATTTATTATTAATTGTCTCCAATTTAACCAGAACTGTTAGTAAACGTGCTTATTCAATTTTTTTATTATTATTCTTATTATTATTACTAAACTGACTAATTAGGTTAGGTGCATAAGAATTAAAAGCATAAAATGGTTTTAAAATATTTTTTCAGTCTGTAGATGTTGATTTGCAAACAACAATTCTCTTTTTTGTTTATACAGCTAAATGCGAATCCAATATATTTTTTATTGGTTACAATTTATTGTTGAGGAATCGTTTAAAAATGATATTATAGCATAAAAATGGTTTTAGAATTCTCAATAGGTACATGATTAAAAATTCATCCGCATTGCAAATTTTATGCAAGTAAAATACGTGAATGTTGTTATAAAATCTTATTTTAAAAGTCATTTATAAATATAAAGTCATAAATATAAATATAAGTTATAAATATAAGTCATTTATTTTTATAAATATCTTTCACGTCAATTTTATTTTTCTCTTATTTATAAACTAAGTTCCTATTCACTTTTATTTTAAAATCCTATGTGCTCAAATATTTGAATAAAAATACGCAAAATATTTCTTTTAAATTTGAATTTGAAATTCACTCAAATTTGTTGTTCAACTTAAATTAAATTAAGTATTAGACTTTACCATTTTTTCAAAAGTTTTACATTCTTTCTGAATTCAACTACCTATTCCTTTTAAATTATAGAATACCGAATTGACAAGTTATGGAAAAACCTACCACGAAATTATCGTCATATCTGACGCAGGTAAAAAGATATATATTTATGAATAATAATTAGTGACTGCTCTGGTACAAATCTCGATAATTCCCCGATTTCAATAATACTTGAACTTATTTGCTTATTTCGCAAAATGCGATTTTATTGGTAAGCAACTTTCAAAATAAGAATATATCTTTATAGTTGTTGAATTTCGCATCTTTTTTGCATATTTTTGATTAATCGCTAACTTCTTCAAGCTTGTGCAACTTTTCTTATATTAAAAAAACGGTGTACGATTTTATGTGGTTTCTTCAAATTTGAGTGAATGATGCCCTAAAGTGGCCTTGAAGTTCAGGTGCAGAATGATTTCCGGGAATCTTCCATAGATTAGGTTTACTTACACTGGGGCAGTATGTGAGGTGAGAGGACCGTGGAGTGAACGTGTTGGTGTGGTTACGTCTTTCTAATTTTATATATAGCTAGGAAGGCAGGTAGTTTATTTTCTAGTGTGAATCATCATATTTTTAAGTGGATAGCATTGGAATTCCACGAATTTCTAGAAAGATATTGAATCCTACATTTTTTTTACGAATGTAAATATAGTACCAAGAATTATATTTGGTAAGGCGAAAAGTGCTCGAGTTGAAAATCTGTCCAATGGGTAGATTTTATGTACATTTCTTTAGCGACTCACAAAAATTCGAGCACAAATGGAATTAGGTGGGGTTTTAGTTGCTCTAAAATTGAGAGAGTGCCTCTTCATTCGATTAATCGTAAGTCATTTATTCGAGAACAAATTTATTGATTTTTTTTTGTTTTCTAAAATAAAACATTGATAACTTTTCATCTACGATAGTCACTATGCAGATTTGTATTGTATTTTATAATCATCTGTTTTGTCCCATGTTTTGATTTTCTTACAGCTTGTACATTTGTTTTTCTCAACACTATATTTTTTATCGTTTGCGAGACTTTTATTCTCTTGATTTTTTAAGTTCAGTGACTGTGTTTTTTAAATTTTCTAGAGTAAAGCTTGTTTAAGACTTTTAGCTTTTATATTTTAAATAATTTTATTGATGAAAGAATTTTGTTTGAATTTTCTAGTCTAGAGTCTTCGTTGAAATTTTTCTCGAGTCTAATTCTTGGTTGCATGCAAATATGCAATTATGAGAGTTCTTAATAAATAAAAAGGTGCGTGTTTTCATTAAAAATAACGTAATATAAAAAGGTATAAATTTATATATTAGCCCTAAGAGAAACCCTTAACTTATTTGATATCCCCATTTCGCATAAAGCGAGTAAGTACCTATAATTTTTTAATTAAACAAACCAAAACATAATGCAAATAAATATTTATATATCCTAAAATATATGCCTTATTGAATACTATAGTATTCAATGAGGGCTTAGCCACTCCTGATATTTTTTAAACCTTTTAAACCTTGCTTATGAAATCCTATAAATTTCTATGAAATCCCATAAAATTCTGAAATTTTGTGAAATCTTCGGAAATTTGTGATATTCTAATTACTGGCGTACGCACAAAATTCGAATGAATTACCAGCAACGAACCATTTTTTTTATTTAATGAAATTGAGTTTTATTCTTCTATCAAAGTAGATAATTTAATATTTGTACTTGCAAGAAAAAGAAAAGATTTCCCCACTATAACGATCACAAATTAAATTAGCAGTAGTTTTAAAAAAATGGAAAGTTTTTTAGCAGATTTCAGTCCTAAATTGCAAATCTATATAATAACAGGGCGTCTACCGTAACTGGAAACCCTGAAGTTGTCAGGACCTTTTTATAAACCTGGAAATTTCTTTTAAAATCAGAGAATTTTTTCGAGAGCGTAATTTTTTTTGTCTGAATTGCATTATAAAATTGAATAACAATGAGTCTTCGTTTGTAAAAGTAGCTTTGCATTTTATTATTGCGTTGAAAATTCGTTCTTTTGTTTTAAATGAATTTTTTTAACAGCTTTTAGTTGAAAATTCGTTCTTTTAGGTAGGAAATTAATTTTTTTTTGGGTGAAAATGCGTCTTTTATGTGTAAAATTCAAATTTTTGTTTGCAATTTTTTATCTCGTTCGACTGAAAAATTTGTCCCAGTTTAAAATTCAACTCATCTTATAGTCATCCTTTTGTGTTTAGTTAATACTTTTTTTAATAAAAATTAAAATCTGTATTGGTTGAAATATGACTACTACATTTTTTGTTAAGAAATTTCTTTTTTGTGAATGAAAATTTAATTAATTGATTAAAAGGTGAACTCTTTTTTTCAATTTTTCTTGTTTAAGATTCGTTATTTTAATTGAAAATTCATCTCCTTGGTTGAAAAATAGGCTATTTTGTTGAAAAATCATTTTTTTGATCATAATTAATCGTTTCGCTAAAAACTTGTCTTTTTGTGTAAAATTGAATTATATTTTGCTGTTAAAGTTTCATCATTTCATTTATAAATTCTTTTTTTTGTTTTTAAATTTAAGTATTCCAGTTAAAGATTCATCATTTTAGTTAGAAATTTACCTGTTTAGTAAAATTACAACTACTTGATTGAAAGTTTAAAAAAATATTATGCCTGGAAAAATCCTGATATACCGGGAGAAAACTTGGAATTGTCAAGGAAATTGTTTCCAGGGTTTAAATAGACTAGACACCCTGCGATAAATAAAGCAATTTAAAAAACAAGCGATTCCTCCAAAATGCAGATATGGCTTTTGATTTGGGGATAGCAGAGTAATAAATATGATGATGAAAATTAATTAGAAAAAAATTTGAGTTTTGCCCATCGTTATTTTCGTAGTTATCTAGTATTTATTATGGACAGTTTTTCCAGGCAGTCTTGTCAGCAATTTTTCATTTCAAACGTAGAAATTAATGTATTTATTTCTCGATAGTAAATCGTTTTTATATTTCTTTAAGGTCACTGAAGAAATGCTGCTCAAATATGATGTCTTCTGCATTAAATTATAGCAAAAAAGTTTTAAACATTTAACTCTTAACCTACGGATTGATTAATGGTTTATCTCCCCTAAATTTTGATCTTGGCTTCACCTAATGCAATTTTAATTTCTTAAAAAATAAATTACACTTGCTACGTATAAACTTTTTTTTTATTTGGAATCCTTACGAGTAGTTTATTACACTTGAATCGTTGCTGTGATTTGATCTTTAGACGCCATTATATGACCAACTAGAAAAGTAATCTCGTCGAACTTTCCTCGTTGAACACAAAAGATTTTAGATTTTTGAGGAAAAAGTATGAATCAAAATTGAAGTAGGATTTACACATATTTAAAAAGTTTAGTTCAAATACTTTCACACGAGTGTCGAAACATGCATCCGAATAAGGCTTACGACGTTTCGTCGCACATACATAATAAAAAAGATATCTACATTTATTTGGAAGATTTCTTTGAAACTTTAAATCCTAGTAGACAAAACATTTAAAATGTAACAACCTGACATGATCAAACAACAACTGTACGAGTGTATCGACGTTAATCCAGCTTTATTTTTCAAAAAAGGATTAAGCGTGCGTACACACAATTATTAAAAACAGGCAAAACAACTCTCCTTTTATACCCGGTTATGCACATATTTGATTACATTGTGCATCATTCACGTACACAAAATAGTTATCGAGTTAACCCATTCGCAGCATTGTTCTAAAATTGGATTATTATTTAACCCCAGGGTAAGCTAATTTAAATATACAAAAAAAAACTTTATAAATCTCTACAGAAAGTCAGCTTACGTAAATAAAATTTCACAGATGAAATTTTACGATTTGCAAAAAAGCTGCCTCGAATGGGTTAATAACAAATCGAACGATTGATAATTGTAAAATATAATTGTAAAATATAATTTCAAAATAACATCTACTCACAATTCATTTAAAAGAGCTCCGTCGAATTAATTTACAAAAAATTAATTGATTTTTTTATCTACAGTTTCTAAACTGCTTCTAGAATTTTGTTTAGATAAATATCAACAAAGCGAGGACTCTCATATCTACACTTGTAAAATTTGGAGATCAGTAAGTTTTAATAAACCTTAAAAACAATTGGATCTTTTGGCGCTCAGATCCTATTTGCAAGATACGTAACTTAAAAGCGGTTTCACAAGGGAGATTTTTAAAGCGCAGTCTTTCAACTCGGTTGTAAATAACAAAGACAGGATCGAGTTTTAAGCTTTACCCCCAAATTTGAAACCGTTAATTGTGGTAAAATATAAAACTAAACAGCACGGATGATTTTGTTCTTCAATTCAATGTTTCTTATATTCACTAAACTTTACACTTTCAAAATTAAACCTTTAACGTTTAATTATTATAGAATAAAAATCTTATCGAAACATCTGTGCTGTACGATTCCTTCGCGATTTATTTTCTAGTCAAACACTATCCTTACAAATTTGCGCGTTTACACTTACGAGAAGTATATGAATTGTACAGTTTTCAATTACCTTCTGAAGCCATTAACCCTTGATCACAAGTAATAAAATCAATATGCGTAATGGCATAACTGTAAGAATTTTTTCTTTTCGCAGAACTATAATTGAAATTCTGCAATAAATCTTACTAACCTTATTGTCAGAGAAAATTGCATGGTAAAAATTCTGTGTTTACAGCTGAAATTATCGCTCACCAATTGTCAAAAAACACTTTAAAAGCACTTAGATAATTTCAAGGATTAAAAAATATTAATAATAAACAATTCTAATTGATAGACCTATCGACTGTTGGGACAAAAATCGAGTGATAAATGTCAAATGTAAGCACAGCAGTCAATAAAAAGATAGAAAAAGCTTGTATAAAAAATATACGTAATGACTTAAAGCTTTTAGTCAGTTTGTGAAAGTTGTGGCGAAGGCATATGGCTTAAATTATCACTGTCGCAAAACTAAATTATTCTATTTGATCAAGGGTTAAGATACTTTTTTTCTTTAGGATACTATCATTAGAGCTTTTCAGACTTTCAGTCAAGTAAGCAGTTTTTATAAGAGTTAATACTATGAGTCATTTTTCTTGTGCGCGTCGTTAAAAAATTGTGCTTTCAATTCATTCGGTATACTGTAAAGTAAGCTGCTAAATGTCCACAAGTTAAATTTATCCTAAAGCTTTTTACACTGCACTCTTGCATTCTTTTTTTTTTGTATGACAAGTGGTTTTTGGATGATGACTCTTAAAATTTGAATTTTAAAGAAGACAACACTTAGGCCTTCTGCGACCCGAGCTTCCTGCTCTTATTCGTTTCCTCTTTTCCTTTCCTCTGTGTTCCTTGTCTTTTCGTATTTCCCTGACCTGAAATTAAGATATTTTTTTATAACATGGGAAGAAATCTAGTATTTAAAAGGATATTTTTAAAAATGCAGGGTGGACGTTCAAAAAATTCCCAGTATGTTATTATTCTATTTTCCTCTGGGTTTTAAACAAACGGTTTTCATGCTAACGACGTTTTTATTCTTACTTTTTAAATGATAATTGAGCCATTCTCTACAAAGGCCACTTAATTTGGTAATACTTGAAATGGAGAAACAACAAAAGAAAAATAATTTTCATATTTTAAGCTATTAAAGTTAAATGAGATATGTTTTAAAATTTGTTTGACCGAATAATATCGCGTCTCAAAAAAATTGAGCAAAAAATTTGTTTTGTCATTTTCATAAGTTTTTATAAACAATTATGTGAAGAGTTATAAGTTTCTTTTGCCATTATTTGATTATCGTTATTTAAAAAATATATTTCACATTTTTTCTTATTGTTTAAAGTCATTTATTTGGTAAATACTTCAGTTAATCAGTTTTCTGCCTCCCCATGGGCCCTAATATATTTAAAAATTTGTTAAAACTTTATAAATTGTTTATAATTTTTATTTATGAGAATTTGTTGTTACTAAATGCCATTCCAATAATAAAGCTGAATGCTATAATTATATCATTTTTGTCAAAAAAAAAAACTCACAACTTTAAATAAGTAATTTCTATGTTCTTAGGATATATCTTCATTTATTCTGATCAATAGCGAGTTCATTGAAGGTATTTGTGCAGATTCACTAAAAATATAAAGGGGAAAAAAATCAAAAATCCATAGGAACATGCATTTTCAGTATCAGAGAATCCGAAAAGCCGTTCTTTGCAAAAACAACTTCAGGGCTCAGATCATTCAACTTTTTCGATTTTTTTTTTGCAAAAATGCGACTTTTTGCAAATTTTTAGAGAGAAATGAGTCTCATCGATTTGTTCCGTTTTTCTCAAAAGTTCACTTTACTACTTTGTCTAAATGTTAGTCACAATAAAACTTTTAAAATTGAAATTCCAAAGTTTTAATTCAAAAAATTAAAAAGTGAATACTTCATTAGAGTTTTATACTTAGAAAATTTAAATTAATAGCGTTTGAAATTGAACAATTTCTAATTTCGGAAATCCGTATTCAAAGATTTAATTTTTTCAAATTAAAGGCCTTAGCAGATGGACTGTTTTAGGTCGATAACATGAAAAATCTAATCATTTTAAATTAAATTACAGTCTTTACACTCGTTCCTCCCTTTTTTTTCTCAAGTTTTTAAAGAATTTCTCTTGGTTCCATACCTCATTTTTCCGCTTTTTCGCTTGAATGCGAACTAAATTAATAGGGTAAATAAGAGAATCAAACTCTTTTGGTTTAAAAATTTGACTGTGTGGCTGAAATATAATTATTTTGTTACAAATTTAACTGTTTTAATAAATATTTATCTTTTTCGGTAGAAACATCATCCCTGTAAATTGAAATTACAACTTTTATGGTTATAAATGCATCTTTCTTTGTTGAAAATTAAAGTTTTCGGCTCAAACTTCAATTAATTTGTTAGAAATTCTTCTCTTTTGCTTGAAAGTTCTCAATTATTTGATTGGAAATAGATCTCTCGAGTTTAAAAGTCAACTATTTTATATACAATTTAAATTTTTAACTTGAAAACTCAAGTCTTTTGTTACACTTTGTCTCTGGGTTGAAAATTCTACTAGTTTGCTGAAATTTCTTTTTATAAAATTTGTTCTCTATTTTCGTCTCAAATTTAAAGCCTTAATTTTTCAGAAATTTGAAGTTTCAAATGTGCAAAATGATTTTCCTGCAGTTCAAAATTATTCAAAATTATTAACTTCTCTCATTTAAAAACAATCGAAGCTGACAAGTTTAACAGTTCAGAAAGAAATATTTTAAACCCAGATTCAAAATCCTGCAACCTAAATGGCTATTGTCCAAATTTTTTAAATTTATTTACTTTAATTTAGAGTTTTTTTTATTATGCGAAGAATATTTGAAAAACCAATGAAAATGATGTGCCCTATATTTTTGAACAAATAAAGTTATTATTCCAGTCATACATTTTCTGATAATTTTATTCTTTATCTTTAAAAAATTTATGCGGCTTTTTGTGGACTTTTTTCAAAATTTCATGCGGCCTTCTTTGTAATTTTATGCGACTTTTTGTAAGCCTTCTAGTCTATACGAGCCTTGCAACTTAAGTCGGTTTAAGTTGTTCTTGAAGCGAATGGCCTAATTAAAACAAAAAGAGTTAACGCTTCTTTTGCAAAAACCATACATTCACAATTTTTTGCGTAAGATTATTCATTTCATTTTCAGAGAAGAATGAATGCATTTCGAAAAAATTTTTAAATAAAAATGGTTTTGCTTTCTAAATTCTACAATTTAAAATAAAAAGCACTACTATTACTCTTACGAATGGAAACTTCAAAATGTTTAAATTATGAAAGTTGAGAAATTTTCAAATTAACAAGTTTAAAGATACGATTTTAATCTAATTTTTGTGGATGCGTTTAAGTATCTGTTTCCCGGTCTAATGGCCCCCAGAAAATGTAATTGACATTCTCGAAAAAAGTACTTTCCGTAACTTACCAATGTGTAAAACGCATCGTCTACTCCCATTCTTGTTTTGGCTGAAGTTTCCACGAAAGGAATACCGTATTGCCTAGCGACTTCTCTAGCTTGGGCCATATTTACTGCCCATGACTGTTGCAAATCGCATTTGTTGCCAACTAAAACCATTGGCACTTCTTCCGCATCTTTCACCCTCTTGATTTGTTCGCGATATGTTCCTATATCCTGAAAATTAAGCAAATATCGGTTTATTCAATTTAGTATTGTTTTTTTTAAATATTTACTTAATTATGAATAAACATTAACTACCTCAAAACTTTTTGCAGAATTAACTGCAAAGACTAATAAAAATCCTTCTCCTGTTCTCATGTATTGATCTCTCATAGCACTATATTCTTCTTGACCGGCTGTATCTAATATATCTAGCAAACAGGTTTCCCCATCTATGACTACCTGTTGAAAATAAACAATATGTCATTAAATATATGTGCCGTCGTTTCAGTATTAAAAATTTAAGATAATGAACATAAAATAATACAACTTTTTCCCTGACTTGCCCTCAAAATGGCATTTCAAAGAATGGTCTTAAAAAAGTTTGAATTTAATTCGAAAAATCAGTTGAATCTCTTTAGATCAACTTTCCTCATTTATAATTTGTAATTCAAATTTTTAAATTAAAACAAAATATTTACAGTTAGGGTTCTTAAGATAAAAAGACTTTCAAATTTGAAAGTCAAAGGAGAACTTCGTTCTTTTTACGGCTATGCATTTAGACGGCCTTTTCGACCAAAATTGTTCGTATTAAAAATCTCAGTTTTATTTTACATATACTTTACTTTAATTTTTAAAAACTTTCTTTTACAATATTTTCTTTCAATCTGCCGAAAATCTCAAATATGATAATACAGACAAAATTTTAGAAGTCTTACTTGTTTTCTATAAGAGTCTTCTATGGTAGGATCGTATTCGTCTACAAAGTGATTTTGTATTAATTGAATAGTAAGTGCTGATTTCCCAACACCTCCAGCTCCTACGACAACGAGTTTATACTCGGTCATTTTTTAAATGTCCCTAATTTTATCGGAAGAAAAACTAAAGCGCAGCCTTTGGCGAACCTTAAACAGACAAAGACACGTTTTTAATACTTTATTTGTTAAGTTGGTAAACATTAGTACAAAAAATATGATAGTTTAATATACGTCTCAAAATTCGTATAAAGTGTTCTAGCTAGATCTAAAAGTCTAATCAGTTTAAGAAAATTACAAATTCTGAAATCTATATCCCAATACGTAAAGTTTAAGTCTGAATTGAAAGATATTCATTTTAAAATCATCACTATTTACTGTACGTGAAAAATTCCTAAAGAGAGTTTTGAATTTTAGACTTTAGGTTCTGATCACTAAAAAGATAAAATTCAGATAAAACTTCAGTTTTTTATAATATTCTATAGGTTTCATCTCTATTGACTATTAGGCAACTAGCGAACTAAAGAAGACGGATGAAAGTATAAACTATGCTGGAACTAAATAAGGCTTATATAGTTATATGTTATATCCTCCTTCTCACCATCCCGAAACCTCCCTGACAATGAAACATCAGGTTTCAAGGTACCTGCATTTCCTCCCAGCTGCCTATCTCAGGAACATAATAGCTCTGCTGATAGCAGAATGAAATTTTCAAGACCGGCACTGCCAAGAGCTAAGAAAGCATTGTTTATAGAATGCCTTAAAATCGTAAAGGTGTAAAAGTGTAAATACCTGTCCCTAAACTTTCTACTTTTTTAAATATATCAATATAATCTTGCAAAAAAATTTCTTTTCAATTAAAGTTTGTACATTTTTTAAATCATCATGGCCATAAAAATACAGAGTACTCAAATAACAATTTAATGGGAAGCTTCAGGTTAATAAACTTTTACGGCTCCAAATGTCTGCTCAAATATACAGTCTTTTACTCAGGAGATGGATTTATTACTTTTGACCTGCGACAATGACAATACCACTTTAAATATTGTAATTTATCCAATAACTTCAATTCTTCACGCAACTTTTTATTTGTAAATAGCAAAATTTTAAACATTGTTATACAATTATATTTTAAAAAATAAAAGGAGACCAGCAACTATTCCTTCAAATAATTTAGTTTTAACTTGTTTACGTACGAGTAATAATGATTTGAGAAATGATTGTACGATTTTTATTTTTAAACACTCAAAATTCAGCTACCTATAATGTAAAGACTTTAAATTTTGAAATTAGAATTTTCCGAAACAGCAGCAGAAATTTTTGTTGTCGCAAGTCAATCTTAAACCTAAATGAAATTCATCAGATTCTTAAACCCTAAATTCCAAAAGAACCTCAAAAATGAACAATTTGTAGTGAAGCGTTCATCTGCTCAGAATTGAACAATTCAAGTTATGGGCTCCAAATATAAATTTGGTTTATCTATTATTTATTTTTACCAAATAAAAAAAATTAAATTGTAACTTCGAATTGCCTTTACCTGCAAACCGTTGAGAAAATAATCATTTAAAATTTAAATTTTTATTAGTACAATTACAAATAGTAAGCATTAAAAACAAAAAATCGCATTTTTAAATTCTGGTGTAAAAATCTCTGATTGCAACAGACATTTTTAATTGTATTATTCTCAAATCAATAAGTTAAATAATAAACTGGCTTGAAACCATTGACAAACAATTATAATTGTATTTTAAGCCATCTACCGGGATTCGACGTCCTTCACATTCTTTTCTATTTCGGATATAAGTTTAAAATTAAATTCTAACTGCAAGTTGTATGTACGTATACGCTATGATTTTCTATATCTGTCATTCTGATCCTACGGATTTTCTGTATCGTAGCGTTGCTCCTAAATATTTAATATCAAATTCAATTATTTGTTTTACATTTTACATATTTCGAATTATTGTTAAGGAATTGCTATTCTACAGGTACAACTGAGTAAAAAAATTATAAAATATTTGGATAAATTGAAAACTGTTCGTTTTATGGTGCATTTTGTATAACCGAAAGTCGTTTTTTATCATTTAAACATTTAAAGAAAAAAATAATCCGAGCCTTTCGGGCTTAACGTAAAATGCCAGTCTATTTTTACAAAAAGTATGTTTACTTCGCCAAGAAAAACGCGTAGGATGCGGGGAGTTATTATACTTTAAGAGTATTTTGCATAATTTTGATTAAATATCCTGTTAGGCGTAATACTAAAAAAAAACATCTAAAGTCACAACAAATTTGTAAGAAGTGGGACATATAAAAAAGACAGTTAAGGTATTTGTACCAAAAATCAAATCTGTGAAAAAATGTCTTTCCTATGATTTAAAGAATCAAAATAATATTACTGTTAATGTAATTTCAAGTAAAAAATTAAATTTTTTCTTACTATCGCTTCTTACAAATTTTCGAAAAATGATTGAATTTAAAGAAAAAACTTCTTAAGACAAGAAATTCGGTTTATTTTCTAAAATTTTCTTACAGATTTTACAGAAAATCTTATATAATTTAAGAACGTTGTGTATGGTTTACAAAATTTGTTCCAATATGATTAAATTCAACACGAATGACAGAATTTTTTCATATGTTCACAATTCTTTAAAATTAGCAAATGATTCTCATTAACAAAATATGTCTGTGGAATTTTTTAACATTTAAAACACATAAAGAACAAAAATACATTTTCAAGGTATTTCCGGATGAATTATTGATCAAAGTAGACTTAAATACTACATTTGAATTTGATTATAATTTTCCATAAGATTACATTTATTGCGATTTCTGTACATATTTGTTTCTGCTTTGTTCAAAACTCATTTTTTCGTTTGGTGATTCTTCATTTTACTTGAAAGCACTTTTTTTGGTTCAAAATTTAACTGTTTTGTTGAACATTTGTTGTTGTAAATTAATTTTTTTAACTGAAAATTTAACTATTCCATGTTTGGTTGAAAATGTATCTTCTTCAGTTAGAAAATATAGTTATTTGTTAGAAAATTTCTGTATTTTGTTGAAATTTTTTTTTTTTTTGTAGAATATTGATCTTCTAGGCGCCTAATTTACCTTTTTGGTTGAAAATTTAATTTTGTGAAAACTTCATGTATTTGGTAAAAATACATAATATTGTGGTTGATTCTGAACCAAACTATTTAGATTATTACATTTTCCAAGAAGGAAAAGAAATAATTTAAAAAAATAAAACATTAATTCATTTCTAAAATTACTAATAATAAAATTCATTCTTTTTACGAAACTTAAAAAAAGGACTTCTTTTAAGAAATCGAGTTACAATTCTTTGGACTCAATTAAAAGAACTCTTAAAGTATTCATAAGCAAACTCTGGAGATTGGAACGAATCAAGAGTTTAGTGTCACTATCTATTTTATTATGAATCATTCTATTCAAATTAACCATGAAAACGATTCAGCATTAAAAAACAGATTTCCAAACTATTTCACTTTTCGACTCATTAGAGACAAATATAAATAAATGAAAAAGAGGGAGAAAAAGAAAATAAGTTCACCAAAACCAGCCTCTCACTTTTTCCTTTCTCTGTCCTTTTTATACCACCAGGGAACAAACATGTTTCGAGGTCAATTTAGACCTCATCAGCGATTACTTATAGGAAAAACTAAAGGTATGAAAAATTGATTTACCCGAAAAGAAAATATTTCGATGGATATTAATTAAAAGTTTGTAAGTCTGATATAATTAATATCTTTTTGAGGAAATGATTGTTCTGTAAAGGAATTCCTCTCAATTTAAGGCAAAAGAAAGTTACTTTAACCAATTCATAACAATATCACATACTCTGTTGTATATTGGAAGATGCCTTTTTAAATTAATAGTTTTATTATCTCTTCTCTTTATAAATAGCATTTCCATGAATTCTCAGAAAAAATATGGGACTTTAAAAAAATGAACTTCTCAATATTGAAATGTTGAAGGAAATCAGAACAAATGAGAATTCATGGACATGCTATTTATAAAAAGAGAGGGTGACAAAGCTTACCTTAATGTAAAAAGAATTCTTTTATAGAAAAATCATTTTCTCACTAAAGATATTCATTATAATTAGTATCCATCGAAATATTTTCTTTTCAGGTATATCATTTTTTCCTATATATAATGCCTAATGAGGTCTAAACTAACCTCGAAACACGTTAGTTCCCTGATAGTATAAAAAGGACGAAGAAAGGAAAGTGAGATGTTGGTTTTTCATTTACGTTTTTTTTTTCTTCTATAGTCAATGACCCGAAAATTGAGATAGTTTGGAATTCTGTTTTTTAATGGCGTATCTTTTAAAGGCTTATTTTGTATAAAATTATTCATGATAAAATGGATTATTTTTTAATTTGAAATAAATATAATGTAATTCTTCCTTTTTTGTTCAAAATTTTTTTTCGAGTCAGTCAGTTTTATTATGCACACAAATGTGACAATCTTTTTCACATCATAGGACAATAATATAAGGATAATGGCTAATTTTTTTATCAGAAAAAACATTCTCTATAAAACTCTACTGTTTCCAATTTTAAAAGTAAATTTTTCTATGGCTGAAATCGTCAAAACAATTTTTTTTTAAAAGAAACATTTGTAAATTTTATATGCTCTTTTCTCGGTGCATAAAATGGTTCATAAAAAATTAGATTTAATTTAGATATTAAATGCATTTTTAAATCTGAGTCAATAAACTCAATATTCGTTTCAATCTGCAGGGTTGCCTATGAATACCATGGAGTATTCTTTAAATTAGGACATAAATATTTTGCCTCCATTTATTGAAAGATATCTATTTTGTTTAAATAATGATTAAAGGATGTTTTTAAATTCGCAAGTTTAGAAATGTGTGATTTTTAGAATTATTTCTTTTCTTGCTTGGAAAATATAATAATGTGTATAGATTGATTCAGAATAAATAAACAAGTTTTAAACTAATAACTTATTAATAATTATTTACTTATTTTTAAAATTGGAAACAGAATTGCGGGTAATGTTTTGCGTAAAAATAAGCGACGATTTAGTAAACTTTAACATTTTCTAAGAAAATGGTATGAAGCTTCAGCAAGAGAACATTCAATTCAAATACTACTGTTGAAATAATTATTTTTCGTAAGTTTTTAACTATTTTTAGGAAAATATTCCTTCTTTAATAACACATTGCTGAAATATCACTTTAATTCCGAAAATCAAAGAAACCTTGTTTTCCAAAGACCTGAATTTTGGCACAATTATAAGATGGTCAGTTTGCCTTTGTACTATTGATAAATCAGCAGAAATACGCTTTCTTTAAAGAAATATTAAGTTTAACCATTTTTCGAAAATGGGATTATTCCTTACAATCAGATTAATTTCATAAAATTCACCAAATATTTCAAGTTTTCCCCCAAATAAAAAAAAATATAAATTTCTAGACCCTCCAGAACATTCCTGAAAATCCTATACTTTGTTAAATTTTCATGGCTCTGAAGCAATTAACCCTGATATAAACTTGAACTTCACTATTGACTCACTTGGCAGAACCCAAAGAACTTTAATAATACTCGTGCATATAAATTAGAACTTTCGATTAATGATCTCTATATTAATTACCACAGAATTGCTTTATTAGGCTTGTAACACAGTTAATCAGCCTAGATAAATGTCACTTGACATCTTAAGTCATCGCCAAGACTCCAAAATGAGTCACTTACTCATCATCCACGGATTCGAGTGCAAATGCAAAGTTACATGTCTAGCTAGCACACGCACTTAACGCACTAATCAATGACTCACGGAATTCCAGCGGCACTCAAGATTTATTGCTCTCAAAGCCGAGGCCTCAAGAAGTACAAAACAAATTACACTGATGAAGTGAGAAAGAGAAAAAAAAAATCTCTCGCCTCTCGCACATGTCAAACGCAAGATTACATCTCCCGACTCCAATCCACTCGTGCTCTATTTTGCAAAAATGTCGCCAACTCAATTCGAGAACAAAGGATTTTCGCAATTCAGCAACGCGTGTTAATCACAAAAGAGACGAAAAAAAGTTCATCGCCCCTGTTGATGCTCACGAAAAGCAAAACATGGATAAAATTACAAAAGGTTAAAAGGGAAGGGGTTAATATTCTTGATAAAAAAAGTACTTGTCAGAATTTTATTTAGATGGGTCCTTACCGATAATTAAATAAGCATTTCGAGTACAAGCCGGTTTCAAAAACACGTTTACTATTGTGAATTGTGAGTTTACTCTCTGGAGATAAGCCATCTGGACTAAGGCGTCAGTGTTGCCAACGCGTTCCTGGCAGAGACAGAAGAGGGAGTGGACTTGAGACGCAAAGAAAACACTTGATTTTCGCCTGTTAAATCACTTTTTTCCGCAAATGTACAATATTATTCTCGAGGATTGCATAAGGTTTCGCTTAATTTAGAGATATTACACTAACCTATCACGTTTGTTTCACCAGTTGTTATAACCAAGCTAGAGAATCACTCAATGTCCCTCTACGGGAAAGGGTAGTGGTTCACTTCATCCGCAAACACGCTACTCCAAATCCAAAGTGCTCCAAAGACACGAAAAGACTGACAATCTTAAGAAAAGTTGCGAGCGAAAGCGCCCCTTAGGGTCAATGTTGGGAACTTCTTTATTAATCAGTCGGTAAGCCATATGCCATACCTGTAACCTGTAACGTGAAGCGAAGATTTGCGTGAAGGTTAATTGGTTAAACATTACAACATTTAGATGAATCCAAAAGATAAGAAAAAGTTCGAATATCGTTTGGAATGATGGTTAATTTTGATTCAGGACGTTATCCCATTTCTCATCCCCTTCAACCTCTAATTTCCCCCACCCTTAATGCAATTTAACTGAAGGCGCGTAATTTAAAAAACAGGGCTGCTACAAAAGACCAATTTCAAAATTCTCTAACTTTCTTTGACTTCCCTGACCAATTTTTCTGACCGCTATATTACGTTTTCATCCTAAAGAGAACAATTCTCCACGTTTTGAGACCCCCTGATTCAGAAAAAACGATTTTCACGAAGGTGTAGTATACTACACCTATAGGTGTCTGTAGTCTGTATGGTCTGTATCGTGCAGGCATCATAACTTTCAAAATTTTTGATACCATTTTTTTCAAGTTCAAAAAATTCCATGTACGGTTCTTCATAGAACTCGGTAACTCAACAATTTATCCATATGACTTTTTTCGATAAAAAGAATATTATCAGAATTATAGCATTTTCAAAATCCAAACAAACCAATTAAAATGAACATTTTAAGCCAAGAAACGCATGATATGAAAAAAAGTCATGAGTAAAAAAATATTTATTTTTGAAAGCTCTAAAAGATTATCATAACAACTTTTTAAATTTTGTCGAAAAGTTGAAAATTCAAATTTAGATCGTACGAAAAGTAATGAAAAATCAAAACCTCTATTTTGAGGTCGAACTATGCAAGATACGAAAAATTTAATTAACTGGAATTGCGCGCCCTGAAAATATATACACATTTCTCAATAATCACTTTTAGATAAGACGCGTAGTTTTTGTTTTTAATCCTAAAAACATTAATAATACAAAAATTAAATTTTTGGGCTAACGACACAAACTACGAAAAAAAATAGCGAGACAAAACTTGTTTATCCTCAATAGAGTTACAAATTTTTAATTATCATTTGTTATATGATGCACAGTTTGTGTTTTATTCGTAAAAACGAAATTAAAAATAAAAATAAAATTTTTTTGGGCAAACGGCACAAGCTATGAAAAAAATACACAAAAGTTGCTCTTCCAAAAAATAGCAAAAACTCATTCCAATTTGTCATAAATAATTTTTGATAGGACACGTAGTTTTTGTGTTAATCGTAAAAAATATCATTCAAAATAAAAAATGAAAATTTCAGTAAAATGTTTAATAATTATTTTTACTTTATTAGGATGCGAATTGTTCTAATGACAAAAATATGAAGATAAAAATACTATTGTTCAAATACTAATGTTCGTTAAAGCCAAAGGAGCTTTAACAAAAGAGAATTCATAACCACCGAATGATGGTTGTCGATGCATTGACTTTTAATTTTTAAAAGGCTTGATCACACATTTGGGATGAATAAAAAGCACAAGAGCGAAGCGCGCAATATTGAATGTGCCCGGTGAAAAATCTAGCTATTTGTGGAATTTTTGGGTGAAAATTAACGTTTTGTTTAAAAATTCAACAGTTTGAAGGACGATTTTTCTTTCATCTGACTTTGTTTTACTTTATTTAACTTTTATATTCGTTTAAAAATTCATTCTTTGGTCGATAATTTCACGATTTTGTTGAAAATTCGTTTTTCTTTATTGGACACTTACATTTTTTAGTTGAAAAAATCTACTATTTGGTTGAAAATTACCTGCTTTGTTAAACACTCATTGTACAAGTTCGTTAGGACTTTGAAGAGATTTAACTATTTCTATTGAATCCTTAATGATTTCGTAAGATTTCAAAGATTTTAAGGAGTGTTTGCGGTACCTATTTACAAAATTTCAAGGAATTTTATATTTAAGGGTCTCGTAGGATTTAAACTGAAGTAACAGATTCTATTAGATGATAATGAATTTCTGTAGATTTAAATAGATTTGTATTTTCCAGGGACTTCAGAGGATTTTCACACAATGCAAATGTTTTCAATATATTTCAAGGAATTTCAGAAAATATCAAATGTTTTATTGGATTTTAATGGGATTTTAAGATTTTATGGTGTTTTACTTGATTTCAGAGAATTTCATAGATTTCATCGTTTTTTAAGGAATTTTGAAAGATATTACAGATTTCAATATATGATACGGGATTTTAATAAATTTTTGTGGGATTGATAGGGACCTTAAAAAATACGTGACGCTACTTCCATACTAAGTGTATGTAGCTTTAACGTTAGCGTATCACTCGAGGTGCCCCCCCCCCCCCCCACACACACACACTATAAAGGCTTTACGTATACTTCGAACCTCCCCTAAGGGATGCTATAAGATTTTAAATTTATTTAAGGAATTTAACGAGATTTCGAACTATTTTAAGGGATTTCAAAGAATTTTGGGGAAAAGATTAAATAAAATTTCAAGGGAGTTATAGGGATTTAATGAATTTTAGAGATTATCATTCATTTCATCAGATTTAAGGGATTTATAGGATTTCAAAACAAATGATAAAATTTCTACAGATTTTAAAAATTGCCAGAGATTTAAAAGATTGACGAGTTTTCCAGGAATTTTTTTAAGGATTTTTCAGATATGTTTTAAATGAAAAAAGTAAAAGTTTAGAAAAAAGGAAATTTTAACCATTAAACTTATTTATTGTAAAGATGATTAAAGCTTGAATTCACAAAATGAATATTTAAAATGTTTAAACATCAGATTAAAATATATAAAAATGAGAAATTTCAATTTTAAAGTTGATGATACTAAAAGATATTAAGAATAATTGAACAGCTTCAGATTTGAAGCATTTTAAATTAATGAATTATTTAGCAATTTGATTGAACAATTTCAACAATTAAAAAAAAAGGAGTTCCCGCTCAATTTTTCTAACTTAAATTATTGTGAAGGAAAAGAAAAATTAATCTTCTCCCTTAAAATATATTTCTAAATTTTATTTCAGTCGCCATTTATAATTACATCGATATTAAAATTATACACGCAAATATAATGCATACGTTTATTTGTTCGCCTTTTTTATCACTCAGTAAAGAATTGACCACTCAAATGGTGCGTTAATATTTAAAATTAAAATTACCGCGCACATAAAGTAAAAACTAAAAAATAGTCTGTGTTTATTCTTACATACGCGCCACAATAATACATTCCGAATACAAGTATTAAATCTAAATCATCTAAAATAATCTTTTTAAAGATAAATCATTAAAATATCACTTTAATTTTATTTGCCTGTTTCTAAAGTACCATTTGCTCATTCTTGTCATAATCGTAGTAGTATATTTGTTCATTTATTGCAAAATAGAATAAACAATCTGCACTTTGCTTCAAGGTTAATGAACCTTGGTAATGAGTAAGCGTGAACTTTCGGTGCAAAATATCTTATTTCAAAAAACGGCATTAAAAAGTCGCACCACGATTATTTGAATAATTACAAGTCACTTGTCATTGAAATTGAGTAAGCGTTTCTCGTTAAAGGTGCCGTTAATACGCAATCGTTGCAGCAGCTCAACATAAATTAGAAAACGAGTACATCGCATTGATTGTAAACTACATATTTTTAAATGCATTGTGAACCTTTAAATCTGAATTATTATTATAATTTTCGAAATAAACATTATATTGCTTATCTTATAATCTATTTCTTCAATAAGTATCTTTTTCTTTAGAAAATATATCAAGTACAACGCAGTAGAAATCCTAAATTGCTGCTGCTGATCAAAATACATGTTAGAATTGCAGAAAATATAATAAAATTATTCTTTTATTAAAAATCTATCCCCTTTTTAAAGATTTCTCTTTTACTGTCTTCATTTTCTCTCAATAAATATTTTATATTTGCACTATAGTTTTCCGAAGCATTTTCAAATATTTATATTTTTCTAATCTTGTGATGAATATGATATATGCAAATAGTTATTATACCGATTAATCGGTTACAGCATGACAAAAATACTTTTGCATGAAAAGATAAAGGAAAATGTTATCACATTAAAATATTTGGACGGTTATATCTGAAAATATTAAGCACAATTCAACAAGTTTGCGGTTTTCTACACCTTCTTTGTAAAGTAATGTCTGGACACTTCAATGAACTTCTGCAAACTTGAATTCAAATTAAAAGCAATTTAGTTTTTATAGCTCCGAGATAAAAAATGGCTTTTAACCTCTTGTAAACCTTTGGTTTGAATTCAGTTTTGGACTTCAGTCATATTATATTCTAATCCTAAAGAAAATAGTATCAATACCATGTGATGCAAATCCCAAAAGCTATCAAAATTAAGACACTTCTATCCCATACATGTATCGACTCCAAGCTGTATTTTCTTACGCCTACTTTAAGAATATTGACAATTTATTGACAAGTAACATATTAATAACTGCTTACTGAATAAGCATATCCCTAATTCTCTATTACTTTATTATTGTACTAAAAAGATAGTTTATTTATCTCCTCTATATAATTGGACTTAGCAATCTTCTTCATGTGAGATTTTGAGCAGATTATATTGGACCTTTCTAACTTGTAATATAAAAACTCATATTATGCTTATTTCCATTTTCAACATTCTGAGCCGAATGCAGAGTATCTGCCCGCCGGATGATTTTAAATTCCCAGTGATTTCTCTGTTTGCTGCCGGTCAATTTTTTATTTTCCCGATCTGAGAATTATACTTCTTTTTAAAATTACCACGCCCCAACTTAGAATTTTAATTGAAATCAAATTCGCGGTCATTCCCCGGGTTTTCCACAGTGAACACAATTTCCAGATTTTTCCCGGTTTCCCGTTCAGGTAGAAACCCTGGAATGCCTTTGTTACTTTAATCTCAGTATACAATAATAAGGCTCTTTCCTTCTGTTGTCTACTTCGGTGTTAGCATTTTTTATAAGTTATACAAAGTTTATCTTTTGTAACTGCGATTAGCATGTCGCTGGATAAACTGGAGATCATCCAGTTAGGCACTTGAGATCCAAAATCGTAGGACAGAATACAAATTTATGCAAAATTGATCATTTATTAAAACGCAATTCCAACCTTTTCTTTTGTAAGCTGGAAACTTAAAATTAAAAAAAAAGACTTCCGAAATTGTCAAGCTTTTAAAATGTTCGTAGACGACTCGAATTAAAACGGAAACGTTAACTAAAATAAATTAAAAATTACCTTAGGACAAAATAAAAAGCTCATTAAAATTACAAATGGCTCATAATTTGGAAACCGAGGCCTCTCCTTTATAATACATTGAAATTAATCTTGAGTCAAATCACAACAATGACGACACTCCATGAAAGTAAGAAACGAAATTTCAGAACGCTTCCAAAAAAACACAGTGCAGTCTTCGTGCAGGCATCGAAATCGAAGAATATAATCTCACTTACATCTCGTGTACCTAAAGCTTTACTGAGTAGTTTATTTTTCAACCAAAAAGCTTCAAAATACGACTCGTAAAATAAAGATGCTGCATTTGATACATCTTCGTAAAAAGAGGATCCATTTATGACGGTCCCCCAAGATGTCAGCCTCCTCCTAGGAAGCTGGAGTCGCATTAGCAGTTTGTGGAACCGCCGTTGATTGTTTTGCTCGTCTGCGTTTGATTAGAAGAGGATTGTTGGTGTGGTCTAGTTGTTTTAAATTTGCTGTGTCGTAATCGACTCGCATTGTTGCCAGGGAACGAGTCATTTCTTCTTGAACTTCGGGCCAAAGTTCTTCACCTTCTCTTAGGACTCGTCCTGTATGCAAAGGCGTTGCTGGAACTTCTGTGTGTTTCTGTAAAAATAAATAAATGATTAAAGGAAAATATCCAGAAGTGGAAGTATTTTTAACGTATAGTAGCACTATTAAATTAAATAAGGACTGCAAAAGTGGAAAGTTATCAAACACAAAGAAAAAAAAAAATAAAAACGTAAAAGGACACAGAATTAGGATTTAAAAAAAAATATTTCTACTTGTACAATCTCTCGATATAAGATGACATTATTAAATTTCTTTGAAATATGCAATTCCAAGTTTAAATTCCATGATTTGAAGCATCTTATATTAAAATTAATTTTTGTATTGAATGTGAGATGTGTAATTTCGACAGTTTTCCGATTAAAAATTATTTAAAACATTCAAAATAATATGCAAAATTAAATAACTTCCAAATATTCAATTCCTATTTTAAATTCCACGATTTAAAGCATGTTACATTCTTAAGGTTTCAAAATTTTAATTGTTTAATTTTTATTAAGTTTTATTAAGTTTTATTTATTTCAGTAGGCACATAATTTCTTTCCTATTTTGAATGCTCTTTTATAATTATATTCAATTTTGAGTGCCTTAAATTTAAAATGGCGCAATTTCGCGACTTTAAATTTGAATGTATCAAACATATACTAAAAATCTTAAATAGTTAAATTTCGAATATTCTCCAATAGTAAATGATTATTTTTTTATTTAATAAATCCGTCCTTTTAATCAAAAATAAATTTTAAAAAGCGTTCAAATTTGATGTTAGTTTAATAAAAATTATTTTAAATTAATTAACTTTCAGTTTTAAAAGCTTAGTACTGAAACTATTAGGTTTATAGATTTAAAAAGTATAAAATACAAAATATTAAAAATATAATAAAAAATTCAAAATCAACAATTATTTATTTAATGTTTAAAAATTCGTAATGTCACTATTTCACTATTTAAGTTTTTTATTACATACTTTTTTAATTCCCAGCCTGAACAATTGAAGATAAATTTCGATGTTATTTTCGTTGCACTAAGTACTGACCTTTTTATGAAAATAAAGCATTTTTCCTTAACAATTAAAAATGTAGAGAATTTCAAACTTAAAATGTTCAATGCAAGCATGTAAAAAGTCAATCTTCTAAAAAACATGAAAGTGAAGAAAAAACGAGTAAAAGTGAAGAAATATCTTTAAGAGAAACCATATACAACCGTGAAGTATAGTAAATTTAAAGAAATTCCAATGCTGGCCTTTAAATACTATTGGTCAGGGAAAAATCAAGTTAAGTTAGGGAATTTTAAAAATGAAATTTTGCCTCCACCGTAATTCACATAGTGTGTCGGAAATTGCGTTTTCTTCAAGAAAATAACTACATATCCAGAAGTCAAAGAAACTCTGTTCTAAATGAAAAATAAAATTCAAAGAGGCTGTAGCCATATATAGGCCACAATTGTAAAATTCGAATTTTCACCTAAATCCGAACTTCAAAATTTTCTAAACAAATCTCATGTTGCTCCTACGTCGTAAATATTGATTTATCTATGAGAATTAGCTCAATCACCTAAGGGGAAATGTGGCCCCCATTCTAGATACGGAACGTATTTCATTGTCCATATTTTTTACCGTACAATTAAGGACTTTCTTAAAAAATCCAAAAAACTTGTGGTGTTAGTTTTTCAAAGATTTTTTTTCGAAAACCGTTAATTATACAAGAAAAGACATACACAGTAAAATACGCTCTTTATCTAGATCCACAACTTTTGTATCACTCGTTTGAAATATTTAAGAACATTCACTTTCACGAAATGGTAACAATCTGGAGGGTACTACAAAAAAATTAAATCCTGAGTATAAGGGCCACCCTAATGTAGCATTTATGGGCCATCATCGGAAAATTCAAGTTTTCATCTAAAGCCAAACTTAAAATATTATTGATCAGAGAAGAGTGGAAACAAGGACAAATTTAGAAAGTACTTTAGTTTTCAAGGAAGAAAATAAAATAGAGGAAATAGAAACTAGACTTGAAAATGTGCACTTTGAGAATATTACATAAAATAATAATTATTCGAAACCCTCGAAATTCCGTCACTTTAACTTTGAAAGAATCTTTGAATGCTGTTGTCATAATTTGCTAATGTAATACTTACAGAGATCCACTTGTTGCGCATTACATCAGCAATTTGTAGCCTTAGAGCTGGGTCTGTGCACAACATTCCCTTGATAAGATCGCGAGCTTCCGTGCTGACGTTAGACCACTCAGGAGCAGGAAAATCGTACTGACCTAATCTTATTCTTTTTTTCATACCTGGCGAAATGGCCAGTCCATGGTTACTATAGAATGGAGGAAATCCACACAATCTGTAACAACCAAGGTAGATTGCAGAATTTTCTATTTTCATTTAATTGAACTCTACTTCTAAAATCGAATCATTTGACTTACAATATGTACATAATTACTCCCAAGGACCATACATCGCAGCTTTTATCATATTTATCTGGGCCTAAGACTTCTGGGGCTACGAGAAAATTAACGTTCATAAAAATTATAAAATTGTACAGTCTATATTATCACGTTATTGATTACAGTATAGAAAATTACTTACCAACATAATATGGCGTGTAACAAGGCGTTTGAAGTGTGTCCTTTAGATGAGTTTCTTTGGCAAAGCCAAAGTCGGTCAGCTTTAAGATTCCTGTGCTATCTGAAAATTATAAGAATATTAACCTTTAATGTCATATATTTGGTAATTTTAATGTGATTTTGGAACCTGAAGTTCCCCTTTTCAGCCCACAGGTATCTAATGGCCAGTATATATCTTTGAAGTCACCGTTTTTGACAGATATATATATATATATATATAAGAGGAGTGGGCTCATGGAGTCACCCTGAAAGACACCTCTTTGGAAAGTGACCTTGTTAGTTGTCACACGATTTTT